>JABCMJ010001234.1:0-27028 GCA_014822125.1 Arbutus unedo
TGAAAAATCAGCTCAATAAAATATCGAAAAAGATTTGATCCAAACAATTGTTCATATATATATATATATATATATATATATATGTGTGTGTGTGTGTGTGTGTGTGTGTGTGTGTGTGTACATGTATATATAAAGAGAGAGAGAGAGAGAGATAATTGTGTGCTAGCTCTTTGTCATATGCAAAGTCAATTATTCATATGCCAAACCTTTTTTAGTATTATCGTCATTGTACTTTTATTCTTGTTTTGGTACTTTATAAAATTTGCGTCAATCATTTGGATTAATGAATAGTCTTGAACTAACCAATCTAGAAACTAAAAAATTATGATTAAAAGTACTAAAATAAATCACTAAAAATGAAATAAATTTGAAATATAATTTTCACTGTTTTTAGAGTCTTCTTGTTTATTTTTTTTTTAAATTTTGATCAATACTTTCATATTTTTTTGATTCTTCCCGCCGATACAAATGGGGAGACACAAGAAACTATTGAAAAATTATATAAAAAACTACAGCACACGGAATAATATCTAATGTTTTCCACAAAAAAATATCTCAACTTTAAAATAAACCTTCCTCAAGTAATGCCAAGGAAAGCGCCACTTGGCGAGAGTACTCAGTTCAATATATTATTTATTATATCTTTTTTTAATATATCAATGTAGATTGATTATTGTAATAAAAATAATAATATAATTATGGTAGATAGAACTAAGAAAAACTATATTTTGACAAAACTGTCAGCACACGTTTTTCTTTTTTACAACCAAGATATCCAATTAATTTGGAATATACCTTACATATTACCGACTAGTCCTTAAATCCCTAAAGTTAATGACTAGACAAATTTCTAGTAGTCTCAAAATTTATGATTGCCAAAGTTTGTCCTCAAAATGTTTGAGTTTACAGTTTATTCCAATCTCCACTTGGACACCTCTTGAGAATTGTCAGCACACTATTACCGTGGAAATTTGTGAGATGCCAGTTTTTTTTAGCCAAAATATCCTTTAAAATTACTCTCTAATCTAATACCGATTAGTTTTTTCAACCCACCCACAAGGTTTCACCTTTGTTATCTTGCTGTAAAAGATGACATGGTTCATTTTTAGCTGTGTTTCTGTGGGATTCCAAAGCAGTGGAAGTACTTTTGGGAAGTAGAATTAGAATTCAAATTGGGCTTTTGGATAGTAGTAAACGGATGGGATAGAACTCGAACATGTCCGATGCCTTTTGGGCGTTTGGTTTCCCCCCAGAAAAGGCAAGTCGTGGGTAACATCACAAAAAGGTTAACAAAACCACATGTCTACGTATTCAGAGAATCAGGGGTCGGTAAGGGTGATCGTCCTTGTAAGAAAAAAAATTTTAATATTCATTTTTTTGACTCCATTCATGCGTAGTGAAATTTTGGACTCCGTCCCTGAATGTATTACTCATATAAATTAAGATGGTTTTTTTTTTTAATATAACTCAGAATGTTCGGACCAATTTACGTGCATTTTGGCTAATCTTTGAGAAATATTCTCACCGTCTATTAGCAAGAGACCCAATTAAAGTCAGGACAAAGTCCTGCATGGACTGACTGTGATATTTCGTCTCACATCGAAAGTCTACATGGATAGGAACTATATAAACTACTACTAACAACTTGAGTTTAAATATTTTGAGTTACGTGATTAAACTCTAACAAGTTATTAGATCAATAATTTACATAGAGTATTACATTGACTTCATAAAAATTGATAATACCGAAAAATTAAGATTCGAAGCTGAGAACTGAAGCAAACCCCTAATGGGTAGACTTTTGTTAATGGGAATCCTACAAATATTTGGATAAGACTTTTGTTTCTTATGGCGCATTGAAATTCCCATGTTTCATGTTCAAATCCTTATCCTTATAAAAGTACTTATTAAGGTTCAAAATTGCACAGATGTTATGGGTTCCTTTTGTTCCAAATTTTTTAGTATTATTGTCAATCCTTTTGGTTATTTTTCCACACTGTATTAAATTCGTATGAATTTTTTGTATTAATTATTTGTCTTGAGAAATAAAATAAAAAACTCCACAAAATGTTTACTAAAGGAAGAAATTAAAAAGACAATTTTTTACTATTTTTAGTACCATTAGCATTGCTTTTTATTAATTTTGATCCATAATATTAAGGTTTTTTTATTTCTCTCGTCGAGCTCAATAAAAAATACAAAAAATATTGACAAAAAATTATACCAAAACAGCAAAATATCAAATAATACCACTAATTTTAATTTTTAAAAAAAACATTTAGTCCAAACTCAACCACGCTTTTGTGATTATTCTACATATACGGAGATGAGGAGAGATATCATGTGTAGACCAGGAAGGTCCGGACCTCTAAAAAAATTTACAAATATTTATTTCAAACTCACGATTCCATCCTAACGGACATACGTCCAATGGAAACTCCCGCTAGTGGATAATGTAGGCAAATACGCATAGATCTGGACGAGACAAAAAAAAAAAAGTACAATAAAGTAGGGATAAATCCAACTTTATACTTCCTTTTTTATCTGTTAAATTTAGCAATGATGATTCTTAGAAACGCCATGAATCGGTAGGATATCCGTGATTACAATGGCGGGTATCCCACGTAACCATAGTTCACTTTACTATATTTTACATTTTGGAAATATTACAAGATAAACCCCACAATTTTTCCTCACTCTCAAATCAGACCCATCGATTATTTTTTATCATCTAAAACCTTATACTTTCCCATTGTGTATTGATTTTCAACCCTCCGTCTATTTCCACTAACTCGTATAAATAGAGTTTTTTTTTTTTGGATAAACCAACTTATATAAATGGAGTTGAAATTAAGTTCATGATTCTTCTCTTCCTCCTCTCTTCTCCTTGTTCGTGTAGACTTCAATCACTTTCAAAGGAAACCCATATCAACCATATCTCTTCGTTCAGAAATAAGGTACTCTCTCTCTCTCTCTCTCTCTCTCTCTCTCCAAAAACACACATTTTGGCTCTAATTATTTTTACGCATTCTGCATTGTGTCATCATATTTTTTTCTCTTGATTTTCTCACTTATTCGCAAAGTGAAGAAAGCGGGCTTTGCTCTAACTATGCTATTCTTGGAAAACCAAAAGAACTACTAAAGGAAAAGGGGTGCAGTCTTTCCCTTGGCCATTACATAGGAGAGGGTATAGAAGAAAGCGTCATGTATACATTTTTTTTTTTTTTGGCTTCCTATGCCTTACTGTTACAGTTCATTCGGTTACTAAGATGAGAAAAGAAAAGAAAAAATTATGATTTTCTTTAATGATGAGAAAAGAAAATAGAAGAAAATGATCTCTCACCACCTCATTTGGATAGACAAAATGAGAGAGATAGTAGTTTCTTTTAATTTCTTATCTATGTTGTTTGACAAGCATATATGAGAGAAAAGAAAGAAATATGTCATGTTTATTTTATCAAAATACCATTTATAGTCACTGTACCAGAAAAAAAAAGGATAAAGTTGACAATATAAAAAATTAAATTTCTTCTGATTTATTTTCTTACAAAATCTCACCAAAATTGGTGAGAATCAAAATGAGGATTATAAGGGGTTTTTAATCCTCACCCTTTCTCACATTCTCTCACTATTTCTCACATATTTGTCAATCCAAACATGGAAAAAAGTATTTTTTCTCTCAATTTTCTTTTTTTTCTCTTAAAAATCCTCAATCCAAATGACTGTTAAAAGGGCCTTTCGACCAAAGAGGCATTTTAGATTCCAACATAAGAAAAGACAAAAATATACATTCTAAGGTGGGTATGTAGGTGGCTGCAAAGAGGGAATAAGAGAAGGACGAAAGGAAAGATTAGTTCAGAACACAAAAATCCTTTTTTCGGAATCTAAACATCTATTGCGAATTTCATCAGAATTTAGGTCATCCCATATATCGATGTAAAAGCATAGAAATCTGCAATACAATATTTCAAATCTAATTGAAGAAGAAAAGATTGTCGTGACGAATAAAGCACCTCTCATTTCGTCCAATCCGAACGAGAAAGTGAGTTTTAAAGTATCACTCAACTTTACAGTTAAGAGAAATAATAGATTCTTGAATTGAAATTATAAGGTTTTAGATGACACGGTCGAAAAATTGGATTTCTGAAAGTGAGAAGAGAGTTGAGAGCTTCTCTCTCTCTCTCTCTCTCTCTCTCTCTCTCTCTCTATGAAGCAACCCTCTTTCCTGCCATTTCCTTCTTCTTTTCTCCCCTTCCTCCGGTGGCTCCATCCCCTCCTCCACTCTCCTTGCTCTGTGATTGAGAGAGAGTTGAGAATCTCTCGTTAAAGAGAGAAGATCTCGTACTCTTCTTCAATTTTGAACTGTAGTAGCTCAGATCTGAATTTTTTTTGTAACTCTTGGATTCGATCAGCCACGACGACAAATTTTAAAACTTTTTTACAACGCTAGAAGCATTTTGCAGCGGCGAATGTTTCAAAAATAATTGCTTAAACTTGATTCTAATGATAATCTCTTCACCCATCTCCACTAGCAAATCAATGATTTCAAATATCATGATTGTTTTTTTACGACTTTCATTTTTGTATTTTAATTTAATTTCTTACAAATTCTATTATTAACACGTCATACTGTACATCTATAATGTACATTGTGTCTATATGAAATCTTACACAACTTATGAGACCCACTCATTTGAACACGTATATCAAAACTTTGGAACTCACATTTAGACTTAAAAAATGAGTTTTGTCAATTGAAACATACCTAGGACATTATGAACAACTGAATGTATAATGTTATGAGTCAATAGATTAATTTGTTTTTTATTTGCCCGGACGACTCGGACCCTTGAGTCCTTTTTATAATTGTTGTTCTTTTACATAATTACTATTCCGGTTTGAATAAATCTAAGAAACACAAATCATTCTTGCACATCCAAACACATTTGTGTTTGGAATTATCGAATGCATAATTTGTGATCCTAAACTTCTTTCGATTTCCTCTAAAAACACTGATCTGGGGAATAAAAAACAATGATATGGAATTGCAATGACATAATCCAGAGAGAGAGAGAGAGAGATGTGCCTAAGCTGTTAATATTTTTCATAATTGTGTCTTGATAGTATCAAAACACAAGGCACAAACATTGCAAGCAAATGAGTTTTTGTCTTGCATCGCCTAAAAAATATTAGGTATCTAATCTCCCCCAATTCCAACACTAGCTAAACTTTCCCTCAAAACAATAATTCCCCAATAACAGAGTATAAATCAACCACTAACCTCTGATCTTCCTATTCAAGTATCTTAAAGGACTTTTGAAGCAGTTGTACGTTTTCGGGGCGGCTTCGGCAACCATTTTGTTTAAGCATACGAAAATAAGGCAGAACCCGTAAGAAATACCTGTCAAGGCAATTGCTTACCGGAAAACGCTCCATGGCCCTTCAATGGCATCTTGTCCAAGGGCTATTAATCCTATTTCTTCATTACTCTACTTGTAATAAGAGGAAAAAAAGAGAAGAACAACGAAAAGGGAACGCAAAAACAAAGAGCAAATCAGGATTCATTTGACTGCCTTGATGCCAACTCCTTTTCCTGCTGTTTCTTAAGATACCTCTGTGCAGTAGAGGTCACAATCTTAAAGAAAAAGTTCATAATCATGAGCCACACAATGGTGTTCCAAATCGAAGTGAACGAAAGATCCCACTTCTTCACCTGAGATAAGGATGTGCAAATAAATTTGGGCACACAAACAAGTATTCAATTTTGATAAATGCAAGGAACGCAGATGGAGCACCTTGATTTTTGAGGGCATGGGAGCCGGTGTTGCCAGATACTTGGCCCGCATTGCATGCAGTTTAGAAACGATGTTAGGCAATGCAGAAGTGAAACCCGGAATAAAGCCAAGGACCCAAATCAACTCATTTTCAATCCACTCAAGAAGTTGATTGTTGCAAACTGAGATAATGAACGCTGTCTGCAAAAAAAGCAGCAACATATGAGATCCTATGGCAGTAGACTCATTGAGAATGATTCTGAGCTAGTTCATGGCCAGAGGTTTCTAAGATTCAAACAAGCTTTACAGTTTATAACAGAGAGAGAGAGAGACACACACACACACACAGAGTCATTCGCTTTCACTTGGGCAGTATTCGGATTAAAGATTAGTGCAAGGACAGAAAAAGGATCCAACTATTGTAAGGTGGTAGATCCTTTATTTTTCTATTTCCTAACACAAATCCTTGTTCCAAAATACAGTCTTAGTGTCAATCTTGTTGTATTTGTTAGCACCAAATCAAATGCCAAGATCATGAATGAAGAGAAACCACAGCAGAGATTAGATGATAATAATAATAATAATTGGACCAAAAAAATAGACATTGATTGAAGGGTATAAGCAAAAGATTTCACAAACCTGTATGTGAGTTTTAACAATAGCCTTTCCAATTAATGTAGCAAGAAAAAACTTCCAGAAAGGAATCCCAAATTGTCCACACATAATCCCAGCTAGGTCAAACAGAGGATTTGGAACCTAAAAGATATCAGTTAACCAACACAGCACACATTAGCAATCATGAAAACCTTGAGACAAATCTGCTACGTATCAACTTCAAACTTCTCACAATAATGGGTATTGGGAGGAATCATCAAAGATAAACCATATAGGTCCATAGCAGAAGCATTAATTCAACCGTGATGTCATATAAGACGTGTACTAGAAAGCAGAAATTTGATAAAATGTTCTATGATGAACTGCTGCTTTGAAATGGGAAAGGGAATCAAAACTAACCGAAGCAAGCACTAAAATAGTAAAGAAGTTCAAATATTGTGAGTGTGACAGAAACCAATGCTTGATCTGATTTAGACGAGTAGCTATAACCCCATTATCTCCAGACGAGGAAGCATCCAATTCTTCAATGGCTTCCAATTTGCCACCCGGCATACTTGCTGCATAAAAAAGTATTAATTATATGAGACAGATACATCATACAGGGCCATTTACGCTTTTCTGTGACAAGTAAAAATTCATTCATTATTTGAGACATGATCAGGCACCACCCGTAAAGATGGCCTAGACAACTTGAGTTGTAAGAAAAAAAAGACATTGGAATCCTGTTTTCTGCTTTCAAATGTTTTTTTTTTTTTTCTATTGTAAGATATATTACAATTATAAAAAAGCAAAATTCTCAATATCATCAGCTTTCAGAAAAATTCTTCTGAAATCTACTTTTTTAAAAATAAATCAAAAACAGGCCTCCATATGGGGAACACAGATCAGTTCATACACATACCTGCTCTGGAGATAAAATACGGAGGAAGTTCCCCAAGTGCAGTTCCAAGACCCCATAAAATAGCCTCCATCTGGATCTGAGGTAATATGGTGCTCAACGGCACCACTGAACTTTCTAAAGATGAAAACAATGGGGGCCCAAATTCTGAGCAATCCTTGTCAAGCCAAGAAGGGCCTCTCTTCAACTGTATTGTATCATATGGAGCACTTTTGATATCAACTCGGCCACATTGCATAGCTTTTAGTGTGAACAAGGCAATATGAGGACCCAGATACAGGACAAAAGTGTGCAAACCAGATCCTGTACAAAATAAAAGAACAGACCAACAGATTCATCCATAATTTTAGCAAGAATGGTCAATGAATATTAATGAATATATTTACGGAGAAAAGAGACAGATACTCCATCCATCCATCCATCCATCCCTTGATTCCCTAGTGGATGCCAGTTTCTAATGTAACAATAACACCCTCCCTCATCCGCCAACTCTCCTGTATCCACAACTCAGTACAATTGTATTCCAGTGGTTTTCTGGCAAAAATTAGTGTAACTAAAGCTGCATCTCCTATTTAGCCATGTACAACATTGGTGAAAAATAAATCACCCTAAGCCCACCAAAAGTTTTAGCTAAGATTCAATACAACATGGATGAAAATATTTGGAAAGGTAATAGGATGATTAAGTTGCTCACCAAGACCAATAGAAGATGCAACACCAAGAGCTACCCACCACAATCCAAACTGAAAATATTGATGAAGCTCCTCAACATGCTGCAAAAACATGACAATAATATATATCCGTTGATCAAAATAAGCACCCAAAGAACCTTGATAAGATGTATAACTAAGGGTTGTGTTAAACAACATTTCAACAGATCCTCTGCACTATGTCTCTCAACTCACAATCAACTGTCCAAGAGACAATTGGAACTGCCATAAAGTATCTCTGTTGATAATGATTGAAAAGATCCTAAACAAGGATAGCCCATTCTAAAGAAATTTAGTGCACTCTTATGTACAAAGTTCAAGAGATAATCCCTGTTTCTGCACAGAAACATAAAACAGAAAGTAAACAAAGTACCTTTTCATGAGGACCATCAATGGTTAAAAGCAGAATGCCAACAAGAACCCCAACAGTGAACAAGACCACGAGCCAACCGCCGTGTCGCAAAAGATATAACACAGTTCTCTTAAGATACTGAATAACAGCCAAAATAAAAAACATCGATGTTTTGACAGGTTGTGTTGTTAGTGTCAAATTTTCCAGTTCCAGTTGATGCTTCTCTCGGAGTCCTGCAAGAGTAGCAACTCTATCAGGTGATAGTATTCAATTAGATCACAAAGCAATTGCTCCTCTTTAAGCATGAGACTTCAATTTTCTCCCCTTTGGTAAGTGAATAAAGAGCATTATGAATAGACTAGTAGAGAAACAAGTTTATCATCAAAGAATGCATGTATAAGTGAACAATTAAGAAGGAAGTAAACGATGATCGCACAATAAACAAGAAAAAACAGGATTATCTCCTGACAACCTGTCTACAGGACTTGAAGTGCTAAAGAAAAACTGAAAGTGGCGGTAAACCTGGTCAATAACAGCAAACTGATTATTTCTCAGTGTGAAGATTGACAAACCACTGGTCAAAATACTATGAATAGGCTTACATTATTTTCGGATAGAGGTGAAAAAGCTAATCTACACTAGGTTGATATCAACAGACAATGTGCGGCACTCTGCTAATGGCTAATCATGATAATGACATCACGCTAACAAACATGAATATAGTTCATGTTAGTTAAGAAGGATTTTTCCCATCTGCTTGCCACTGATATTATGTCCAGGTCACTATCCAAATCATCCAGCACGTTGTTCAAAAGTAACCAAATAGTGCATGAAAACTACCATCAGATGCATTATCCCACTTACTTTGCTTACCACACCCTCATTTAGTTGACAATAGTTTAGTGACTTTTCCGGCGACACCATTTAAAATGAAAGGGTTTTAAGTTTGCTTCTCACTTGAGACACGCTTTTATAATTTATATTACAACATATAAGAGCATGGAAGAAATTTCTTTCTTTCGTTAATGGTTATAGAGCAAGTCTTAAAAGTACAGCAACTAGGATCCTCATATCACTCAAGAGCACCTCTTTTAACACGATTATGGTACACTGGTTAGTACTCTTATACAAGCTGACAAGCCACTGTCAATATACCCTGTGGCACACTGCTAATGGCTATCTGCAATAGTCATCAATCATGCTAGTAAACATGTTTTGTTGATAAATGGATTGCCAGTCACCAATCATGCTAGTAAACATGTTTTGTTGATAAATGGATTTTTTCCATTTGCATGCCATCAATATTGTGCCTACACGTGACAAAAAACATCAAGACTCTTCAACCATATCTTAATAGTAAACTGGAATAAGTCAACGAGCTCGCTCGCTCTCTCTATCATTCTCTCCTTGAAATTCAATTAGGTAACTCAAGTTAAAACAAAAAGGAATACGCAAAAACTACCATCATATGCACTCTCCTGCCTTTCTTGCTTACCAAGCGCTCATTTAGTTGACAATAAATTACTTATTTTTCCAGCAGCACCACTTAAATAAAAGTGCTTTTAGTTTTCTTCTCAATGGGAACAAGTCAAAATCCTTGCTCTGTAGAGTACCTTGGCAACCTGGTAAGAAGCAAGAAAAGGAATGAAAATAGCAACTCCCCACCACCCCTTCAAGACTCAAAACCATCCACTGTAGTCTTGTTTTTTGCTTCAATTTTCTGTGGTTACTTCACAACAGTCTCCTTCTTGCTATCTTCAAGAGGAAATCCGACAGTAGTGATTAGGCTTTTTGTTTGTATAAAACACATTAGAAAGGTTTATCCTCTAACCCTTCAATGAACACTGCCTGGTTCTCGCCTTCTGAATACCTCCCATTCCAATAACTTCTGACTACTAGATGCATCCCAAAAGGGACAAATTAGAATCAAAACCAAACAAAACCAAATCAAACCATACCTTGCCTTAAGTCCCAATAAATTGGCGTACATTCAAAAAAAAACTAGATCCTTTTAAACTACATCCTCTAAAGTCATTTTTGGTATACTCAGCCCTTGGTGCTACCCGATACCGCTATCATATCAGTCCTCTAACTACCGCATTAAACAGTCTAAAATAGACATGTCCAAACCACCTGAATCTATTTTCTCTCATCTTATCTTATAACCGTGCTACCCTTGCCATTCCGCGAATATTATCGTCTACACATCTATTCGCAGAATCTTTACACAGTCATCTCAACATTCTCATTTCAACTACAATCATGTTACTCGCGTGTTATTTCTCAGTAGGCCAACACTCTGTGACATATAACATGACGGCCTTGATTCTTGCAGTCGCACAACGCTCATGAGGCACTCCACTACTTGATCCATCCAAGTTGTACTGTGTGTTACATAATCTGTAATCTCTCCATCCAAGACACTTAAGCCGCTCACTTCTAGGAAATTCCGGATTTTGGAGGGTCACTCTGTCAACAATAGCACTTTGACTACCACTAAACACACATTCCATGTACTCTATTTTACTCCTACTAATCTTAAATCCTTTTGTCTCCAATAATTCTCTCCAAGTTTCTAATTTAGCATCAACAACTCTTGCAGTTTCATCTATTTAGACAATTTCATCCACAAACAACACAAAACAAGGGATAGCACTGTTATCATTCCTAGACTATGCTTAATAACTCTTTATCACAGCTTCACTGTATAGCTCATCAACTACTATAGAAAAAAATCAGCCCAAAAAATCCCTTGAATTCATCCATAGAAAATCACATCAAGACCCAACGAACTAATCATATAGCCATTTTACTCCATACAACCCAGTCCATAAATTATAAGAAAAAAACTTGCTTCCTTCTTGGTATTGCCATATAATTTTTGTTTTAGCCAAAGGAATCTTCCATGAGGAACAAACTTTAGTGTATGCAACTCCATAAGTGTTGATAAAAGAGCCTGCCCAAAAGATAAACAGGAAGGTAACAAATAGATCAGTACAATGTCAAACTAACAATAAGCTTAGTTTTTTCCCTTCCCGTGTGGTTTACGTAAACCCTGCCTGCTGCAGCCCTATTTCCCAATTCTTGTGCAACTATCTAAAGTACGATGTCTACAAATATAGACAATAAGGGACAACGTTCTGGTTCTGTTCTTCACTTTATAGCTAGCATTGTTTACCAGATATACTCAACAATGCTCATAGCACATAACTCAGAAGCCAACCTAACAATCCTGTCAGTTCCTTTGATTGGACTACTCATTTACTTGTCACTCAATGCAATTCGTGTGTACAAAACTATGGTCCAGATTTTCAAGTGGAAAAAATTGGAAGTTTGCCAAACCACTAAACCAACTTTTTCTACCATACATGATAAACCAAATCAGATCATCTGACTTGCCAAAGAGGGAAAAAAACACAATCAGACCATCGCTTCAACTAGAATTCCCAATTCAATCAAAATACTATGGTCAACACAAAATCACCAATGAGCAGCGATGGATCCCAAGGAGGCATCGAGGGGCAATCACATCCCCAAAATATTGTGATGGCAAAGTCATCAGAGCCTAATAGTTTCAACTAATTGTAAGCATACCAAAGCATTTTGTCAGTGGTTGTTCACACCATAGTTCAATGGTCCCTTTAGTTTGAGAATTGGTTTGGATTTTCGACTTTCCAACTGTTTATCAAAGAGCATCATTTTCATCTCAATATTCTGCAATTACAATTGATTTTCAGTTGCACAAATTGAACAAGTTTAAGCACGACGCGATGAAATTGCTCGTTCTTAACTCAATTTCCAGTTATATAACTTGTGTATTTCCAGTTATATAACTTGTGCATAGATCATTCAAAATTGAAGATCATATCTGCAAGCTCTAAAGATAGACAAAGGCAAGATAAGCCCTTCATGTGCAGGTGTAAAAAAGTCCCCAAACATTTGGGGGTAACCATCAATTACAATGTCTGGGTCTTGGACAACACGGGAGCACACTAGACGATCATATGGCTGACCAAGATTTGGAGGCTTTAAAAGGTGCCAAGTCCTTAATGATAGCACTTGCAAAGATGGAGAATGGAATAATGTAAGCTATATGTTTCTAGATAGTTTAAAAGCTATCAAAAAAAAATTGAGTTGCACACTTGGTAAAAATAGAGAAGTCAACTTGTTATCCTTTTCTCGGTAGATTAATTCATCAATCATAAATTATCTACTTCACTGCTACATAAGATTTTACCAAGCAAGAAAAATGTTATTTGAAGTATGAGATGGAGAATGGAGTAACATAAGCTAGATGGGTCTAGACTTTCTAAGTTCAAAAGCTATCAAAAAATTCGGAGTCCGGCACTTGGCAAAAATAGAAAAGCAACCAGTTATCCTTTTGTCCACGGATAAATTCATCAATTGTTAAATTGTCTGCTTCAACCGTTAGATCAAAACTGGTAATTTCAGCTATGAAATCGTGAGGACTAAAACGCGCAATAGCATGAATTTCAGAATCACTTGATTACATATATGGAGAAAGACATCGCCAGAAATTCTAATGTCGGGTCTATCATAGATGCCTTCATAATTCATATCATAAACTTAGGCCAAGCACAACAACAGAGGCCTAATGGAATGAAAATGTAGACAAGAAAATGAACTCAGTTGTATGATCACAATATTTGCACTCAAAACTTGACAATGAAGTGGGATATAGCAACATTTATCGCCTCCCATATATGGAATCAAGAATGTCAAGAAAATACGATTATCAACTTCAAATGCCTAATTTAAGTAGATTGAGGTGTATACCAATAGTTTGCTTTTCTGTTTGTTATGCAGATGAGATGATGTTCTCAGTTGTATTATCATGTTTTTTGTACTCAAATGCTGCAAGGAAGGGGGCTGTCAAACAGAAATGCTTTTCTTCTGATACAGCATCGAAAATGTAAGCATTTAAGACCATTAACAGTTGTATGGCCAATTCCTGAGTACCTAACCACGGAAAAACTCCATCCATATAGTCATCCATCCAGCCCTGCACAGACCCACTAAGACCTAAGAGGTGAGACAAAATGGGATGGTAACATTTTCATCCTCCCATCACTCATTAGCCAAAATGGTATCGTGCTTCGAATAAAGGTGTATCTCTTCTGATGTAGCATTTCACGAGGGGAAAATGCTAACAGTGTTAATGTGTAAAAAGTGCATCAACATTTCTTAAAAAAAGTGTGCAGAATTGGTGAATATGTATTGAAATCTGCAGAATGGGTACTGAAATTTTAACTTTGTTGGCATTATGTGTGCACTCTCCAGCAACACTACCATTATAAATGTAACCAATTAAGAACCTCCTAAACCATCATCATTCACCCCACTCCAATCAAACAAACAGCTAATACCTAAATACAAGCCCCAAAGCTTTACATGCCAAATTTCAAACTTTTCCTATTTATTTCAAAAACAATTGCCAATTTATTTGAATAGGAATAATCAATTTCGACCCTCGTAAACCATCATCATTGACCCCACTCCAATCAAAACAACAGCTTTTACAAACCAAATTTCAAATTTTTCATATTCATTTCAACCTTTTTACCAATTAAAAGTATTTGAATAGGAGCTAAGATCTTGTCGTATAAGGTGGCATTCCCTTGTACCCTAGTTTCTAAATTATCAATTACATTGAACCAGCAGTAAATGAAAGCATAACACTGACATAGAAAAAACCAAGTACTAATCAGGGATTCAAAAATGTCAGAAACGCAACAAGAAGAACCAAATGAAAAGCACTTGCCTTCAATCGACATGGCCATATCTTGAGAAGCAGAAGGATAAGAAGATACGTGGGAAAAAGATTTTTCCTTGGAACGCATTTGATGCTTGGTCACATGCTATGCAGAGTATGTACGTACATCTGCATATACGAGGGGTTCTAAGAAACGTATGAATATGGTTATTTACATAGACACAGGGAGGTGTGATGGAATTAGATCGACATGGTTGCATCCGTGAGTGATTGAGTGCTTGAAGAAGGATGAAATCGAAGCGATTATCAGAGGTAGGTAGGTCGAATGTTCAGATCTATTTATTGAAACACAGAGCCAGACCAGTGTTCGAGCTTCTCTCTCCTCCGATTCTCTCTGTCCCGTAAATATGCGCTGCAGTTTGTGTGAAATAAAGAACGAAATTGCTATCCACCTTCTCCGGAAACAAAAAAAACACACTTCTTCTGAAATAAAATTTAAATAAGTAATAATAATATATAATTTTTTTAAAAATTAATCAATTTAATTTTTTATTTTTGTATAAATTTTTTGTTTTTTTATAAAAACACCCATAAAATTAGAGGTCAAATTTTTGTCACGGTTAAAATTTTAAATTTTTTTAACCAATAAACTTTTTATCTTCACACTAATTTTTTATTTTTTATCTTCACACTAATTCTCTTTATTTTGTACTTTGTAGAGAAACTAAATATCAAAAAATTTATAATTATTATAAATTAATATTTATCTAATTTATTTCAATAAGTTATCTATAATTATTTTTTTCATTTTAAAAAATAAGTATGTTATTCTTTTTATTGTGTAAAAATTTAAATGTTCGATTCGAGAATGCGAGACGCAAAAGATAGAAAATCATCAAAAATATGCTCGAACTTTTGGAGTTTTGCATGTAAATTTTTATACTGCAAGATTCATACCAATTCGTATGATATGTCTTAAATACTTAAGTTAGTTGATCCAACTAGTGTATGTTATGTATTAGATCGTGACATGCTAATTATTTTAATGCGTAAATTATTTTTATGTCATGTAAAGGATTAAAATAATGTAATATAGATTCAATTTATGCGAATTTTAAAATTTTTAAGACAATAGTAAATGTTTAGTATTTTTTAGAATAAAATTCAAAAAATACGATAAAAAAGGTTTAAATAAGCGGTGCCGATCATTTTTTCTTCTAAAATTGAGCGGATTAGAAAATATGATGAATATAAATATTTTTGGATGATTTAGGAGATTTTTAATTAAGTAACAATAAAATATAAATCAATAAATAGCTTACCATAATTCAACAACATTTTGTCAAAATATTCTGAGTTTACAGTTAATTCCGAAATAATTTTTAAAATTAGCGATAAATTTTTAGTATTTTTTTGAAAATAAAATTTGAAAAGTACGACCAAAAGGGATTCAAATGAATAGTGTTGGTAATTTTTTTCTCTCAAAATTAGGTACATTAGGACATATGATAAATGTGAATATTTTTAGATAAATTAATAGACGAATCAATAATTTTAAATATTTGATGTAAAGTTAATAAAATTTAAAAACTACATAAAGATAAAAAATATTTCAAAAAAATCATGTTTACTTTTCTTCTTGGATTGTTAACATTTTTTTCTTTAGTTTATGTATCATCAAACACTTTTAAAAATAAAAATAAAAAATATTTTTTTCAATAGCCAAGTTCGCGGTTGATCTTTAAATATTATTTTAGTCAACGGTGAATGTTTTTTGAAATAAAAATTTGCATAGAACTAGATTTATTTTGGTACCACAAAACACTTAACATAAAAAAAAATGAATGAAGGAGATATATGGGCTTTTTGATAAATTGACGAAAAAAAATTTTAAGTACTAAGAAACACTTAAATATTTTCAAAAAATACTTAAATATTCGCCCTTAAATCTTTAAATACCACGAAACACTTAAAAGAACAAAAAAAATTATTTTTTTAATAATTGAGTCCACGGTTGATCTTTAAATATTATTTTTAGTCAACTGAATTTTTAATATTTTTACAAAATAAGACTGAAACTAAGTTCTCTTTCTAAAATCAAGTCCTTAAAATAAGAATTACCAATATTATAAAAAATAATAAGAAAATAATTTTTTAGTTTTTAGACAGTCACATCTCTCTTCTTAGGGTGAAAAGCAACTCTAAGGTAAAATGCACTGACCTCCCCTGTGGTTACTAACAAATGCAAAAACCTCCTTGTAGTTTTAGAAAATCAATGAGCCCCATACTTTACAAACTATTTGACTGTTTCTACCCTGGTGTTAACTTTCATCCAAAAATAGATGAATTGTGCTGATGTCATCATAATTGATTTTTTATATTTCTAAAATATCGTTCAAGTATTTATAAAAGATCCTCAACAAGTTCTTCTCCTCTCTCAAGTAACACAAATCATCTTTTTCTATTAACCTCATATTAAAGTATGAAAATCCTCTCCCTCAATTTTTTTCCTATTAATGCATTTGTTAATTTTTCATTTATTGATGTTGTTTATTTTTTTCATTAATGTACATATTGTCTTCTAGTACCGAAAATATTCTTAAAATTATGAACAAAATGTGTCGATACTTAATTGACAAATGCATACCAAAAAAATACTTCGTTTAATGTTTTTTTCTTTTTTGAATTAATTAATTTTTCATCAATATTTTGTGATTTATTAGTTCGTCTCGATGACAAGTTAAGGAAAAAATAAAAGTTATCAACCAAGTTCGATACAAGTTTAGAAAAGATAAAAATAATTAAAAATAATTTGTTTTAGTTTAGTTTTCAACTTTTTTGTAAATTTTAAACATAATTTCATATTTTTTAAATTTCTTTTGTTAAGATAAACAATAATTCAAAAAAAAATGCAAAACTAACAAATACAAAAAAAAAAAAACAAATCAACAACTTAGGTCAAATTTGGTGCCTAGCCGAATTACTTATTCAACTTTTTATTTATTTATTTTTTAATTTATTATTTTTTCTTCAAATTTTTATGAATTATTAATTCATGTTAATGAAAGTAATTAAAAAAATAAATTTATGTCAAAAAATAAAAAATGCATTAAAAATAAAAAAATAAGTCAAAATAGATCATATTTTAAAATTTTTTGTTGTGAAGAAATTCCTAACTTCAGCCTTCGTTATCTTTTAGTGTAATTTAATTTTGTCAATGAGAAGTGTTATCTTGAGGTTTGGAGAACACAAACATAAAAAACATACATTAAGTGATAAATATCACTTTTGTACAAAAATAATTATCAATATATAAGGTATATATTTATTTGTATAAATTTGATCAAAATATAACATAAATCTAATTTGCTTTGGTCAACATTTCAAGCTTTGATTTAAATTTTTTATATACAATATACGTACATATATATAACTATTGCATATATATCTGAATGCACATGCAAATACAAATAAACTAAATATATATAAAAGGAGAGGTAAGAATACTAAAGAAGAGTATTTTAGTCCATTAAAAATCAAAACTAATGGTTTTTGTTGGGAATTAATGGCATAGGGGAAATAGTCAAATAATTTGTAAAGTATGGGAGATCATTGTATTTTCTGAAATCATAGAGGTGTTTTCTGCATTTGTAAAAAACCTTGGGGGGAGGTCAGTGCATTTTATCCAATATAAAAATACCGTTCTGCACTTACCAAATTACCCCTTTCAATGTTAACGGGGACAATATTCAGTGGGAACCGGTTCGTCTCTTATTTTGGAGAAAAATTGGACCGTCCAGATTCGAGTTCTCGGGTGGGTATTGAACTTTGAATTATAACAATCGGATTTTTTTTTTATAATTTAAAATGTTCTAGTCAAGAATTGATTAATTATAAAACTCGGGGGAAGGATTTTTCATGCCAAAAATTATGTGATCAGCTTGTGATTAAAATAACTTTAAAACCTATCAACTTTAAAAACACAGAGTGACATACTAAAAGTGGAAATAATTCGTGTAAAATAAATATAAATTGATTTCTTGTTAAAATATTTTGAGTAACAATAATTTATCGTGATTTAATATCATTGAACCAGCTCTACAATAATTTTAATTTATTATTGAATTTTTTTTCTAAAGTCAACTATCTTTCACTTGGTACTTAGTATCACTTCACTTCAATCATATTATGAATTGGTTACTTAAAAAAACTTAAACACTTATTTATTGAATCATTTGTAGTTACTGAGATTCGACCTCAGGATGTCTGGGTTTACAGCTCGCCTCGCTGAAATACCCTTCTATTATATAATTTTTATTCCTCTTTTGTTTAAATTACCATACTACCGTTATAATTAACTAAAAGTAAATAATCTTTATTTTTTATAATTTTTATTTTTGTCTTTATTTAATTTTTTGTATATATTATTTTTGTGTTATTTTTTATGGTTTATTAGTTCGTTTCGATGAAAGAAATCTACAAAAGTATAAAATTATGTTCAGAAGTTAAAACAATTCACTAAAAACAAAAAAATAAAAAATTAATATTTTGAACTTATTTTTTATGTTTTTTGAATTTGTTTTTAGTTTTTAAACATTATTTTATATTTTTCTAAAATCGAGACGAACTAATAATCATAAAATTTTTCATACAAAACAAAAAAAATTAAATTTTAATTTTTATTAGAGTTTTTCCTTTATTTAGGATATATTTACCATGTAGTAATTATTAGATTATTGTCCTTATTTGAAAAAAAAAATTATTTTGTATCAATTTTTTTATGCGATAAGATATTTAAGAAAAATATAAAATGATGTCCAAAAACTAAAAAAATAAGCTCAAAACATCATTTTTTTACTTATTTTTATTTTTAGTTGTTGAATATAATTTTATATTTTTTAAATTTCTTTCGTCAAAACGAACAAATAAATCATAAAAAATGACACAAAAATAAACAAATGCAAAAAAAAAGTTAAATAAAGATAAAAATTAAAAATTACTTACTTTTAGTATAGTAATTTAAACACAATAAAATAGTAACGATTATTTAATAAAAGGGTATTTGATAAAAAAAGAAAATGTATGAGGTTAAAAAGGGGCGTGAAAATTACTTTCCGTTAATTATTTAATATTATTAAGAAAATTTACATATGGTATTCCTCCAATCAAGTGAACAGGGTTTCGCTGATTTTGTTTTTTATTTATTTGGTTGATCAGATCAACAAAGATATATCAAGCAAAATTAAAGGTTTCTGATTTACCAAGCATTGATTGTTTGATCGTGTTGATTGGATATCTGTATTATAATAAATTTAATTGTTACCAAAATGACTTAATTAGCATATATGATCCACAGATGTCAAGTCATACCATATTAATAGTGAATGTCCGTGCCTAATGACATGAAGCGAACGAAACAAATATAATAGATCACATAAATTCAATTTTAATTCTTTACAAGTTATCGTTTAAAATAAGTTTTGCACGAGATTTAACCAATATATTTACTGAATTGAAAAAAGTAATAGATTATTTTACATCATCTAGTTGATCAAATAATATTCATTGTTATAAGTTGCATAATTCTGTCATTGTCGTGATACTTCTTAAGAAGACGATACCACAAATATAGAATACTATAAAATCTTTATACCAGGACAATTTTAAAAGTAAACACGAATAGAAAAAATAGAGTTTGAAATTATAATTTTATAACAACTCGTATATTTAAATACTGATATCCCTTTTCGATGAAAAGTTAACGCAAACGTCAACATAATATAATTTTCAATGAAAATTCAAAAGGGAGAAAGGGAGGAACCTTTTAAATTCCCACGTCCCTGGGCCTAGATTTAGTTTTTTATGAAATTGATCTAAGAATAAGGCCGAGGGGACCAAAAAAAATACGCATCCCTCCCTTTCAAGCTTTAAAATAGGATGAAACCATCTAAATATTTAAAAAAAAAATTATATTTTCATAGTTCTTTTCAAAAGATCATCCCTCGATAAACATATCAATTGTATAGTATAAGTTGTTCTCTGCCTTAGTTTCAAATAATGCCTATACATTAAAATTTCAAATATTTTATATTTAATTATGAAAAAGAAAAATTAAGAGTGTATGTATGTGTGTGTGTGTGTGTATGTATATATATATATATATATATATATATATTATTCAGGGTTATTACAGGTGTTGTGTGATAAAAGAATTATAGTGGAGTTATTGGTAATGGGCTTGGGCTTGGAGTTGACTTGGGTTGGATCAAATGGCAGGCCGAAATCGGGATCATGGGATTGAGTATTGTAAGTACAAAGTTTCCGTACATAAGAAATATGGGATTGAACTGTTGGTGTGGGCTTGGACTGTTGCTGAATTCAGCCAAAATATTCGAGCTCGAGCTCGATTCATATCTGAGAACTTGAACGTGATTTAACTACTAAACGAGCTGAGCATGCACGTAAAAATAAATTTACCTACACGAGCTAAGCTATAACTCAAGCTCGACTCTTTTATTAAATAAGCTAAATTTTTTGTTCAAACTTAGAATTTTTAGTAAATGAAACAAACCGAGCCTCAAATTTACTTACGTATAGCTCAGTTAGTTTGCAGACCTAGGGGCTGCACGCCTTCAAAATTAAAGATTGTCACATTTGGTTACTGAGAAAGACATGGATTAAAACTTAGAAACAAGTAATTTGCAGTCAGTGTTGATGTACTTTGTATATTTTTTTATTTTTTAATTGTATAGTGTCTATTTTCTTAGTTGTTTAGGTTTTTTTTTATTTGACTAGTTTACGCCGTTCGCCAGATACTCATATTATGCTCGTTACATCTTTCTTACTTTTGTTTGCATAGTTCATCTTCCGATCAACCGTCTTTGTCATTCCCCTCTTCATTGTTATCGCTCGTGCACGTTTCCATTCAACTTTTGTGGTTCTCCCTGTATGGGGATCTCAAAGTTCGATCATGATTATGTAAACTGACTCGTCCATCCGATTTCACCCCGAATCTGTATCTCCTATTTCTATTTTATGTAGTTCGTCTTCCCATGGGATCTCATAGTCCGACCATGACTTTGTAAACTAGTTTGCTCATCCGAATTTCACTCAGAATTTCTACCATCCCAACTTCTACGAGTTTTTTCACTCGAGATCTCATAGTCTGACCATGACTATGTAAACTGACTTGTAGGATTTCACCCCGAAATTCTTTCATACTAGCTTTTGTTGTTCTTCCCGCCCTCGGATCTCATAAACTGACCAAGATTGTTTAATAGATTTGACTCATTTGGATTTCATCTCAGATATCTCAACTATTATCCAGCACCATCTCAACAGCTCTCTCATCGCTGCAGTTTCATCCACTTTTATTGCTAACTCAAGGTCGTCCAACCACTGTGCAATTTGCATGTAGATTTCAAACTGTGGTCTCTATGACACTACCCAATGTTGGTCCTAAAATTCCAAGGGCCCGATGCGAACCCCTCAATTAGGCCCATTGAGACTTATATCGTGCTTATTTTATATAAGGGCAAATTTAAAATTAAAAAATTAAGCATAATATACTAAAGATGCTCAAATATTTGGGGCCTTTATTTGTGAAATTTTTTTTAAGACCTAAAGCGGTTGCTTTTTGGGCTTCACCTCAGGGCCAACTCTGACACCACCTAGAGTTTGAGGGCTGGATGCTAATATATTTTATATATTCCTTGTTTTCCTAGTTTCCTATTTTGACTATTTTCGTAAATGTCTAGTATATTCTTTCTTATTTAACTAGTTTACTTAAAAATTACTTCAGAATATGCCTATATAAGACCCCATTTCCTCTACAACATGAACAATCCAATTTGATATAATTTTTTTTTTTAAAAATATTCTAATAGTCGGTATCTCCAACTCTTAAATAGCGTTAGACCAATTTAAAAATGTGTATTGTGCGTAACTAAAAAAATAAATAATTTGTGGGGTTAATTACACTTTACCCCCTCCACCTATATCTCTTTTTCAAATTACCTCTTTCAACTTTTTTCAATGACAACTTACTCCCTTCAACTATTGGATCTTCGAGAAGCACCTACAGTGTTAATGGAAGAGGTCAAAATACCCAATGTACCCTTTTGTTATTTGGGGATATGTGATGAATACCCAAAGAACATCTCATAAGCAAGCCTACTGAAAGCACAAATATGTCTTTCACTTTTTCTTTCTCTCTCTCTCTCTCTCTCTCTCTCTACAAAACCCTGAAACCTCTTATCCCTAATGTCTGATCAACAATGTGTGCACCATCAATGTTGGTTTCCTAACTTCCAATTGTGGAGCGTAAGCAGTAAAGGAAAGAGCACGTGGGGGATGAATATACATATACATATAAATCTTGTTTTTGATATTTACATCTTCTCCAACCCTTCATTACTGTCATTCAGCTCACCATTGAAGCAAAGTTGAAAATCCACCAAGCTGCCGTAGTCCACTGCAAAAAATAAGATCGCGAAGAAGAACTCCTCTTCATCAAGCTACAACTCTAATCCGAACATTGTACTCTGTGATTGCAGGTTGAGAGCTCCAATTAGGACCTCCATGTCTTGACTGTAAAAAAATCTCATATATTTATTCTTAGTAAAAAACCTTACAACAAAAAATCATAATGTAAAGAACATAACAAACTTCAGAATTTTGTCATTTAAATATTTGATAGTGATATGGGGATGTCTTTTTTTGTGATTGTTGTATTTTGTTTCATATCATATTATATATATATATATATATATATATATATATATATATAGAGAGAGAGAGAGAGAGATAGATAGATAGCTCATTTTGCTAAAATGAGGACCTTGCATTTTCTGATCAAATATTGATGATCGAAACCGTTCAATGTGTTTAAAACATGTTTTTAAGAATACTTGCAAAAAATCAGTTCAAAATATTACCGGGAATAGCTTGATCAAAGTAGTTTTTTATAAAACTGTTCTTATCAGCATTTATGAACAACTGATTCGATCAAATCATTCCCGATATTTTGTTGAGCCAATTTTTTATGAGTACCCTTAAAAACATATTTTAAACACATTGAACGGTTTCGATCATCAATATTTGATCAGAAAATAAGAGGTCCTTATTTTAGTAAAATGAGAGATCCCTTAATAGAAACTCTCTCTCTCTCTCTCTCTCTCAATATATATATATATTGACAGACAATATTGTTCACCAGTAGCAGTTATTTTATTTATGACATTATTAAGTAATTAATGAACCATGAAAAGGCAGACACCAAACCGAGTATTAAGAAAAGAAAGCTGCTCTATTGGCCAAAAGTATTCAATATTTAATTTAATGTCACTGTATTTTTATTTTTTGAATTTTTATCAAGTTCCCGTAATTTTTTTTAAATTAACTATTTATCTTGATGAAAATATTTTTAAAAGTAAGAATATGAGATCAACGTCCTAAAAAATTCACCAAAGATAACAAAAGTACGAAAAATAGTGTTTTACTATTTTTTGTGACTTTTGAGCCGTCTTATGTGAATTGTTTCCAGTTTTGATCTATATTTTTATAATTTATGATTCCTCTTGTCGAGACAAATAATATAATACAAAAAATAGTACTAAAAATTACAAAATATCAAAAAAAACCGACTGCATTAAAAAAAAATTTAATCTAAACTCAGCCTAAATTATTACAGGTCATTGCCCATATCCAAACAATAAAATGAGTTTTCTTTTTGCAGTGTTCACAGGACGTGGGAGTGATCAGTGATCTGAACACTGATTTCTTTAATCCTCAATTAATACCAACTCAAACTTTTTTTAATCCCAATTTGAGTAAATATGCTTATGCTCTTTGACTTTTGTTTTATATTCTTTTCTAGATCTCACTTTTAATGTGAAGATCTTTTTTGTTGGAGGGGTAAAAAAAAAAAAATTTCTACTGGAAGTAAAAACTTATTACTATATGTCTTTTCCAAGAATTGTTTTACTGTTTTTTTTATAGAGCTATTTCATGAATTACTCTTAACTGGAGTTAATTTAGTTTTTACGGACTCTTACTGAATTAATATAATTTCATTAATGTTGATGAGTCAGGTTTGGACTCAGAACCAACTAGCAATTAGCAAATTTCACATATTGGTAATAATTCTTGAACTTGAACTCAAGCATGGCCGATCAACCTTCCAGACGCGTCCCAATCGGTCAGTTTCTGTCCAGAACTATTCTAAACAAAACAACGTGTGCAGGGTAGGGGAGGCACCGGGTGCCTGTGCCTTTTACCGCTTGAGTAATATTTCGAGGATGACACCTTGATTACTCAACATTCTAAATATTGCGCACAGGATCAAGAAGCGATCCTCTAAAAAAGGGAATGTGGTCGCTGATAACAGCTTCCAGGCCACCTCAGATTACTCTCTTTCTCAAAGCGTCATAAGTCTTTTCCCAACCACGAGGCAAGATATGCAACCATTTTCATTCTTAGTCCAAATACAGTTTATCTTCTCCGATGATGTTCTAACTTGATCGTCAGAAGGTCTACTGTCGGACAATCACCTCCCAATCACCGAACTTGCGTGCAGGAGCTAAAAGCAAAATGCAGGAGTGCCTAACTATTTGCCGACATCATCAAATATAATTTTGACATCGTCTATATTTATAATGCATCTCAATTAAATTTTGAGTATATATGTAGTTTTTTTGTTCCTCATATATACATTGGGCAAAACAAAAAGCAAATGGTTGCCCCATGTTAGAGTAAGTACATTCACGAGTAATTTTAAAGTCAAATTTTAATACAAGTATAATGCAAAGTGGTGCTCCAATACTAAAGCCAAGTTAACTGCAAAAAAAATGGCAAAATCATCCTTAATGCCAATTGATCTGAATAAAAAAATAAGATTGTATTTAACCTGATGATCTAAATTTGATATTGTGCCAAGTAACATCTGCAACAACATTGCTATCTTTTTTCCTTTTGACATTGTAGCAAACTATAAAATGACTCTGCCAACTAACGTGTGGATTTGCTCTCGGACTACTCGGCTCGTCGCTACTGTAATTCAAAAAGTAATCGACGGTTTTCGACTTAATTTCTCTAATTTTCGAAACCAAAACTATTTCTCCTTCCGATTACTTCATCCTTCAACAGCCCCTCCTCCTCTTATTCAAAATGCTGGTACATTCTAAAAAGTTAAGTCAATAATAAGCTTGCATTCTCGAGTTGCCTGATTGGTATGCTCAGTGGAGTTGCCCACGGTTTGACTAACCCTCTTCTTTCCATTCAGGTTGCCCCAGAAGTACTATAAGAAGGAATGGAACCACTAGAGAGTCGTCTGTAGTTCACACTTGTACAAAAACAATTGACTAATTTGGAAGTGGAACACGAATAGATTTCCGCTGTTTTGTGTTCCTTTTTCCCGTAGAGAGTAGCTATCAGTTCTTATGTAAGTAGCCCTAACAGCTTTACCTTTCTTGAAAAAAAAGAAAAATACTAGAAAGAAAGCAACAATGCCATATATCCCATTTGATGCATGTGAAATATATACATACATGGTAACTCCGTCTGAATGTATGTTTTAAATTATTTTTAAAAAGAAATTAAGGGGTAAATATGGGTAAGAGTCAACAACTAACATTCTTTGCTTACCGACATTTCTTGCCATGAAGATAAGATAATGTTGGTATTTTAGAGAGGGGTACAAAAGGGTTGTTTCTTTTTACACCTTTTTCATTTTCTCTTTTGATTTCTTCCCATTGTTTTTCGACAAAAGGAAAAAGGTTCCCTATCTAAAATAGCTTTTGTAGCATGAACAATTTGCTGGGTATTTCTTCAAGTAAGGAACAAACCCAGATGGAAATCTCATCTCCCTAATTTTCTCACTTCCTCTAAGTTTCCCCCTTTTTCTTTTCTTTTTGAGGAGTAAGGTTTTTTTCTTCTTCTTTCTGTAAGGGTATCCTGTCCTTTCGGTAGGAGGGTTGAGAGTCTTGACACTTTCTAAATGATCAGTTAATGGCTTTTATCTGAAATTTTTAATTCTCATTTTCTGTCAATTGATTCCTGCCAGGCAAGCAAAGGAAGGAATACATAAATATCAATACTCATTTTACGAATATCAATACATATTCACGAATATTAAGATACTTTTCTCGGATATTTATGTACATTTTACACATTATCCATTATTTAGTGGACATAAATTATAAGGGCACATCATCGGATGCCTAATGGTATGTAAATGCAGACAAGAAAATGTGCTCAGTTGTATGATCACAGTATTTGAACTCAAATGTTGAGAATGAAGCGGGATAGAAAAACATTTATCGTCTCCTACATATGAAATTAAAAATGTTAACTATGACTATCAACTTCAAATAAAATTATAATAAATTAAGCATAAAGAGTTTTTATGTCGTGTTACAGAGGACCTCCTTTTAAAAAATATAATATCTAGAAGATTTACTAGGACTAACTAATAAAAAGCTTAGAACTGGAAATGCTCTTAGAAACTAACTGTGTTTGGGGGGAAAAAAATCTAAATATTGTATTCGTTTAGAAGAAAAATTAAAATTGCGTTTTCATTATATATGGTTCGTATCGCCATCAAAGCCAAGGGGCCAACTGGTCAAGTTTTATCCCAATTACTTGAAATGTGTTTGGAAAACATCTTTTTTTGATTGGGTATGGCTTCGATTATAACCGGAGTTGATGATGTCCTAGGTTGTATAATCATGTTTTCTTAAGGTTTGAGACCTACGGGTTTGTCCCCTTCTAAAGTTTCAGATTTGAAAATTTTAAAGTATTATCAACTCTTGTAAGCAGGGACGAAACCAGAATTCGACATTTGGAGGGATTGAAATTTTTTTTGGGGAAAGGGAGGGGACTGACTATAATTTGGAGGGGCCAAAATGTAGTTTTTTATAATTTTCAAAATTTATACCTAGGTCTTAA
>JABCMJ010001238.1:0-17772 GCA_014822125.1 Arbutus unedo
AGAAGCAAAAACAGAAGAAGAAAGGCGAGGGGGAAGAAGTCACATAAGTAAGTTACGGCCAGGGGGGAAAGAAAAGGGAGGGGGATAAGGGGAGCCTTAGCCCTTAGAATCTAATTAGAAACCGGCGTGGCGCTGCTGGATGCTTCTGATCAATAGAAGAGGAATAGGAGTCAGCCAAAAAGAAAGACCACCAAAAGTAACGACCACCAAGATACGCATAGTGATTCGCTCTTTTGATCACCCATTTTTTGAAAACCATTGTTGGGGGCTTCCGCCTTATACACGGAAGATTGGATTGCCTGAATCACGAGTCTTATATACTGTGTTACGATCACCTCATATTGATAAAAAGTCCAGAGAACAATTTGAAATGGAAATCAAGAAAAAATTTCTGGTCATAAAAACAGAAACGCATGAATTGCGCAAGAAGTTATTTCGGTTAAAACGCCGTGCGACTCGGAGGACATAAGACTTCTTGGTCAAGCCAAAAAGATTGCCGACTGGATACTCCTACCCCACCATGCCTGGCCCTTTACCTTACCTTAAGAAGAAAGAGGGGGGTATGAAGCGTGGGAAAGAATGCAAGAAGTGTATGATACAACAGGTAACCTTAAGGAGTGGCGGCAAAACTCTTGATTGATCAACGCGAGTGAACTGTGCTTAGACGCTTCGTAAAACCGCACCGATCTACGAGAGGAGCTGATGGATGACTAGGCTTCCCCTTTCGATTCACGGAATGTGATCTGGGACACTATGGGAGTTTGCGTGCCTCGGTAGGAAAGAGATCACCGGAGTATAGCACAAGATCGCCTTTTCTTGCTGCCATGGGGTCGACCTGTGAACAAGGTAAACCCAATGGGAACAAGACGATCCAAAAAGCGAAGGCTCACCCAGCTGAAGGAAGGAGCTTTGGAAGCTTACCTTCTTATTATGAAAAGGGGAGAGGGGCAACCTATCTTACTAATAATAAGAAAGGGGGTGAGATAGGCAACAGGTAGCTTGCTTCCAAGCCGGCCCGGCCGCGAGGAATCAAGAGATCTTTGCCGGTGCTGACTTGGATCTCGGGTGACGGAATAAGGCGGCCAGAAGCGACGAGCAGTCGCGGTCGAAGCTGGGCTCTAGCCGATAGGCTAGCAGTAAGCTTGGCTACAGCGAAGCGCTTACCAAGCGCGAAGGAAAGGGCCTTCGCCACTTGAGCCGTATGCGGGGGAACTCGCACGTGCGGTTCTTAGGGGGGGAGAGCTAGTAGGAGCTATCCCATCCCAATAGCGTATATTTGGAGCTCAATATGAAATCCTATTTTCTTGCAAGACCCGTTCGGACCAGAGATTGCTTCGAAGATTCTTGCGTTGACCCTTTCCTGAACCAGAACCGGGGGAGGGTGAGAGGAAAAGGGTCTCAAAATGTCCCATCAATTGAGGCCCTTTCTTTCCCCTTTTTTGAATAAGAATAAAAAAGCCCCGCTCCCTAAGGGGCCCCTCTCTGATAAGGAAGGAAACGCAAATAATCTCAATTTTACGACAAATCCGGTCCGATGGCTGTTCTCCACTAACCACAAGGATATAGGGACTCTATATTTCATCTTCGGTGCCATTGCTGGAGTGATGGGCACATGCTTCTCAGTACTGATTCGTATGGAATTAGCACGACCCGGCGATCAAATTCTTGGTGGGAATCATCAACTTTATAATGTTTTAATAACGGCTCACGCTTTTTTAATGATCTTTTTTATGGTTATGCCGGCGATGATAGGTGGATCTGGTAATTGGTCTGTTCCGATTCTGATAGGTGCGCCTGACATGGCATTTCCACGATTAAATAATATTTCATTCTGGTTGTTGCCACCAAGTCTCTTGCTCCTATTAAGCTCAGCCTTAGTAGAAGTGGGTAGCGGCACTGGGTGGACGGTCTATCCGCCCTTAAGTGGGATTACCAGCCATTCTGGAGGAGCAGTTGATTTAGCAATTTTTAGTCTTCATCTATCTGGTGTTTCATCCATTTTAGGTTCTATCAATTTTATAACAACTATCTTCAACATGCGTGGACCTGGAATGACTATGCATAGATTACCCCTATTTGTGTGGTCCGTTCTAGTGACAGCATTCCTACTTTTATTATCACTTCCGGTACTGGCAGGGGCAATTACCATGTTATTAACCGATCGAAACTTTAATACAACCTTTTTTGATCCCGCTGGAGGGGGAGACCCCATATTATACCAGCATCTCTTTTGGTTTTTCGGTCATCCAGAGGTGTATATTCTCATTCTGCCTGGATTCGGTATCATAAGTCATATCGTTTCTACTTTTTCGGGAAAACCGGTCTTCGGGTATTTAGGCATGGTTTATGCCATGATCAGTATAGGTGTTCTTGGATTTCTTGTTTGGGCTCATCATATGTTTACTGTGGGCTTAGACGTTGATACCCGTGCCTACTTCACCGCAGCTACCATGATCATAGCTGTCCCCACTGGAATCAAAATCTTTAGTTGGATCGCTACCATGTGGGGGGGTTCGATACAATACAAAACACCCATGTTATTTGCTGTAGGGTTCATCTTTTTGTTCACCATAGGAGGACTCACAGGAATAGTCCTGGCAAATTCTGGGCTAGACATTGCTCTACATGATACTTATTATGTGGTTGCACATTTCCATTATGTACTTTCTATGGGAGCCGTTTTTGCTTTATTTGCAGGGTTTCACTATTGGGTAGGTAAAATCTTTGGTCGGACATATCCTGAAACTTTAGGTCAAATCCATTTTTGGATCACTTTTTTCGGGGTTAATCCTACCTTCTTTCCTATGCATTTCTTAGGGCTTTCGGGTATGCCACGTCGCATTCCAGATTATCCAGATGCTTACGCTGGATGGAATGCCCTTAGCAGTTTTGGCTCTTATATATCCGTAGTTGGGATTTGTCGTTTCTTCGTGGTCGTAACAATCACTTCAAGCAGTGGAAACAACAAAAGATGTGCTCCAAGTCCTTGGGCTGTTGAACAGAATCCAACCACATCGGAATGGATGGTACAAAGTCCTCCAGCTTTTCATACTTTTGGAGAACTTCCAGCTATCAAGGAGACGAAAAGCTATGTGAAGTAAAAGAAGAAAAGGGCGCCGATTGCTACTAAGAACCTAACAGAACTTTTCAAAATGTGGAAAACCACTTGGATCATCCAGTAGCGCGCTAGCTAGCGTACTCTTCCTCTATGAGCGAGACTCTATCCAAATCTATGGAAAAACAACAATAAGAAATGTATAGACCCAATGAACAACTTCTACTACTTACTACTGATGAGGCAAGTAAGAAAGCCATAACAGTTCAGAGGTTTTGTTTTTTTATCTTCTTTGTCTGGATCTCTAAACAACACATAAGCTTGAGCGCATTTTCGCCTTTCTATTAGTAAGTGCAGTCAGCTCTGCTAACGAAACCTTCCGCTCGGTGACCCTGCTGAAAGAAGTCGAAAGATCCCTATAATGCCCGCTTTCCGGCTGCAAGACGCCGCGCAAGACGTGAGTCAGATTCAATGATGAAGGCGGAATCCGCCTCGCTTGATCAAATGCTTTCTTCTTGTCTGTCCTTTATTTAGAGTTTTTGCATTAACCGACAATCACGATTCTTGCCAGCACATTCTCGTTGACCGGATTTGAATCGTGATTGCTGAGACATGCGCCTAAGGAACGCTAGCTATATGCTTATCTATGAGCCTGGGATCCGTTACGGCTGATGATAATGTTCATCCTATGTTCCTCGCTACCCAACAAGCAAGGACGGAGTGATCCACCCTTTCTCGACTTGGAACGTTCTGGGGACCATGGGCGAAAGGCAGTACAAGTTTTGGTTAGTCCTCATCAGTCGGCTTTTATACAGGGCGGGAACATCCTGGACAACGTGCTGCTAGCACATGAATTAGTCAGGAACTTTCATCGGCAGAGAGGGAGAGCAAAGTTCTGTGCCAAACTGGATATTTGCAGGCATCGGGAATGATGCACTCAAAGACCTGGCGATAATGGGCACCTCTTAGTATAGAGGGGCGTGAAAACGCCGTGGAGACTGCCTGGGGGAATGACTCAAAGAAAGGAGATAGGAAAGGCCGGCCCCTTGTCCTGCCATTTTTTACCCTAGGGAAAGATTTAAAGAATAGTTGGCCCCGATAGCTAGATCTGGCCGGGGCCTTCTCTTCTCCTGACTAGGGATGAATGAAAGACTTCGGAGCTCAGTCACAGGACAGGGGGTTTCCCTTCTGTTAAAAGACTTTTCTATTTGCTTTTTCGCTTCCGTAATGAGGTCCTATTCCTGACTCGGGACCAGTCTCCAGGGAAGGGTAAGGCACCTACCTCTAGGAGATAGTACGCAGGTTGAACAACCAAGTAGGGTACAAAACCTATTATCTTACAAAAAAAAAAGAGGTTGTTGATGATGCTCCTACTTCTATTGAGAGTTCCCGTTATGGGACTAGGGAAGACCCTCTTATTGCTCGGGGGATAGCAGACCTGCCCCCTTGTTAACTGGAACAAAGGACGATCCCTAGGCTTGGGACAATCAGAAAGGAAAGCCAAGCTACAGCCCTGCAGAGTCAAACTTCTTGCACGTGGAATTCATTAAAAGAATCATCTGAAAGAAGCATATAATTCTGAGACTAGAGAAATGACCAGATAACCCGGATATCCCGATCTTCCCGGGGACTTTGACTTCTACTTCCCTAAATATGGAATATAGGCATGTCGCTACATCGTCACGTCCTTCCCTGAAGATGTAAGATCGTCACAGCGCGTTATCGTCATCGTTATCGGGGAGATTGACAATCACAAGGTCAATCGCATCCTGTTAGACCCCGGTTCGTCGGTCAGCCTTCTGACTCTGCGACCCCTCAAAAGGAACCAACAAAAGAAGAAGTTAAGGCCAAGAAGATGTTCCCCAAAACGGCAGAAAGATCTAAGCCAGCCTCGAAACTACAGAGCCGGCCGGAATCATCAGCAATTCCCTCTTCAAAGAATGACTCAGAAGGGGAAGCTATTCTCGATGCAGCAAGCAACGCAGAATCAGAAGAGGTTTTTCTAAAGGTCACAAAGAAAGGTTCCTGGAATCTTATTTTGTTGGCTTAGCATTCGCATGCCACTCCCAATCCGACGAGAGAAAGGAAGAATGATTTCTTGCACAAAATAGTATCCGTTTGTAAGGAGTGTATGAGCGACCCCTGCAAGTGCACTGAGAAGTAGTGCATTCATTCTCTCCCTTAGAGTCGGGGAGCATGAGGTGAGTCATAAGCCTGGACAATGAGAAGCACATGCCTTAGCTTATGGGTAAAATAAAGAGAGAAGTGTCCTTCTTCCCCTTTTGGCCACTAAGGTGTGTGGTGCCCCTCTATTCCCATAATAGACTATTGCTATTGGGTTGTTCATCCTTTTCACATGCATACAACTCGGTATAGAAATGCCAGGCTCAAAAGCATTCGAGCATCTCTTTTTTTGAGTAGCTGCAAGTGAGCCCTTTCTTAGTATTAGTCAAATCTCAAATCGCTGTCTTGATCTAAATATAGGCCTTTAGGCTAAGATATCAACGGAGAGTTCTTTCTTAATGGGATGAGGGGAATAAGTAGCTGATCAAGAGAGATGTGAGAAGCAGGCTGTACTGCAATCTAACTAAGTGGTGTGTGGGATCCGGCAAAAGAGGCGCGTTCTACTATACTATTGTACCAACCACCAGCGTCCATTACAGCACCTTCGCCCTACATACATAAGGGAATCGAGGTTTGTAACCCCTTTTCTATTAACATACTAAGCGAAGCTCCCCCTAATCAATAAGGCCCTCGCTTTTCGAAAGAGAATAGGATTCTCCTTCGCCCTCCCTACTTCCTCTTCTTAAGCTTCAAGAAAGTCTCAGTCCCTTCCTTGCCTCTTCCTTGCTTCTTCGAGCCAAAAAGAAATACTCAGTCCCTACGCCATGACAGGCTAGACTAGAAAGCCCAAACCAAGCTACTAATTATCTTTGTTTGAGGACAACCAAGCCTTTCATTTAATTTCATTATCCTTCTTTGCCTAGTCAGCAGAAACTTTCCCCCTCGCTCCAAGGCCAAGGGATTCGGAGTTGCTTTCCGGAGGTCATATCGAACAGTATGCCTATGACCGTCCCATCAGATTCTATCAAAGAAGGAAGTCAACCAACAGAACAGATTCGAACTCTCGCCCAATCCTCCGATCGGGGAATCCGGCGGAGAGACAGCAGCACCCCTTGCTCTCAATCGGCGAGGCCTTGCTCTCAAACGGCGAGGCCTTAGTCCCCCTCCCGTCGTCCAAAAGAAAGCCAATCATGCGCCTCGTATTTTGAAGCAAAAAATCCCTTTCTTTCCTTTTCCTCAAGTATGATCATTTTTGAAGCAACTCTCCGGTTGTAAAAGGTCTTTAGGAGAAAAAGACGCCGTTTCCTAGCTAGATGCGGTAGTTTCTGGACTTCAATACCTGATAGCGACTCGAATATTGCTTCTAGTCGCCGAGCTGAGGCTATCTCTTTCCTAGGTTTGGATGGAATTTTCTTCTTCAAAAGGGAAGGGAGCTCTAATGGCTGCTGCCACCTAGTCTTAGTCTAGTCCAATTGTGAAGTTAGAATAGAATAAGCAGATTTGGGGATTATTGGTCCCAAATTTAGATCTCCCTATGATAGAAAATCGACTTCTGGGTACCAGTGGCCTTTGTTGGAGGCAATCTAGTAACTTGGAGAAGCAAGAAGCAAAGTGTTGTTGCTAGATCCAGTGCGGAAGCAGAATATAGGGCTTAAAAGCGCCTTACTACTTGTGAGTTGTTATGGTTGAAGTGGGGTGAATTGGGTTTTCAAGTTGATGGTTCTATGGATTTTTTTTGTGATAATCAGGCTGCCATTCATATTGCGTTTCACCCTGTCTTTCACGAAATGAACCAAGCACATTGAAATTGATTGCCATTTGATTCGGGATAAGGTTGCTTCGAAGAGAATTTCTACTCCGTTCGTGAGGTCTGCAAATAAACTTGCAGACATGTTTACTAAAGCTCTTGGTCGAAGCCAATTAGAGAAGATTCCGTCCAGGGCATGTTCGATATATATGCTCCAACTTGAGGGGGAGTGTGAAAGCCTATTTGTAAGAGTAGAAGGGTCTTGATTTACTATTTAATGATCTACTTATTAGTCAGGGGCAGTTCTGACTTTTCTCAGGTTATAATGCATAAAGAGGCCGTGCGTCAATATCCTCTTTGATTCTGACGCACAAAAGTATTGGGGTTTTCAGATATATGCGTTTCTTCTTCTCTCTCTCTCGCAAATTCTCTTTCTCTTTTCTTCTGAATGCTCTGTTCCAATGGCGATATCTTCTTATCTGATGATGAGTTCGCGCTCTCCGTCCGTCTGCTTGTTCTCTGGTTTCGGGCCACGTATCGTCCTGCGGCCTGGGTTTCGGCTTGAGTGTGACATTGATGCTTCAACCGACGCTGGAACTGGAACTATCACATCTTCCGTCTCGTTACCCTCTACTCTGAGATACGAGCTACTTCTCACAACCCTGGAACTAGAACAGAAGCCTTATCTGTCTCTCATGGGTCGAGGGCCTAGGCGTTGAAATTGGCGGGGGAAAGAACAATTCTTGGAATGGCGCCTTTCCTTTTTGAGCGGCTTTGGAGACGAATCCATGATAGCTTTACCTTTATCCTTCTGACTGGACGGAGTTGATGCTCTCGGTGGAAATACGAACTGATGAAACTCCCGCTTCTTTGACGGAAGCAAAGACACCTTCTGGTCTCGTCATTCTGCTTTTTGTAAAAGAAGACTGACTTGTAAAATCGTTCTTCCACTGATGAAGAAGCTAGGTTCCCACCCCTTCTTCATTCTCTTTTGTCTGGCTTTACCGAGCAAAGAAGTAAAGAAATGGATGGAAAAAATCGCCCATTATATATATGTTATTTCCATCCTTTATGTCACTTTCTTAGTAGTCGCTTTCGACGGAGATCTTAGGCGCCGTTTGGGAACGGCTATCTGCTCGGGTTAGGAATTTATTCTTTAAGGATTCAGGGACAACAGTAACTCCAGCCTTATAGTCGGTCTTAATGATAGGTACTTGACTTTTGAAGGAGACGACTAATGCTACCTGAGGAACGGAAGTTCTCTTTAAGGTGTAGTGTAACAACGAAGCGCTTCCCGTCGAAAGAAGCCAAAGAACCCCTCCAGGGGCCATGGGGTGAACGGCTGAAAGAAGAGTAAACAGATTCATAAGGAAAGATAGAACTAAGGAATGCAATAAGGACAAAGGAATCCGACAAGAGAGAGAAACCGCAAAAGGAAGTGGACTCCAAGAATTCGAGAGTCTCAGTTTCGTTTCTATCGAGTGTAAGTCATTCAGTCCCGACAGTCTCCTAACCTAGACCAACTAGTTTCTAGTGGGAACTGGGACTACGTCTAGTTGGTACTACAAGGCACAAGCGGTAAGAGCAAACTGTCTTATTGGTTTCCTTTATTGCTATGTACTCTATAATTAGAGTCCCCCTACACTTGACCTTTTCCTTGTTCTGGCACTGTAACTGGCACTGATTGACCAACTTCATCGTCAACATTCTCATTCCCATAGCTTCTCGGATGACGACTGCTGACTTTGTTATGAAATTGAAAGTCTTGAGTTGGGTAGGTATCAATCCCTGCTTCCCCTATATTAATTCTCCCTCTCGAAGACAAGAACTTCTCTTTCTTTGAACTTTGGACCTTAGTTTGAGTCTGCTCCTATCTTCCTTTAGTTCTAGGTATAAGATCCCATATTCTCTCGCTTTGGGTTCTGTAAGTAGGTTAAATAGGGGAATAAAGCCTAAAGGGTAAAGGGGCGTTGTCTTCCCTGCAGTCTGTAGCTTTCCTTGGTGACTGTCTCGATTCTCTTTGAACTGCTGGCTTCTATTGCGGATTTGTAGGAGCTGTATCCAATTATCCTGCTTCTTAGCCTTTTCTTTTTCTTTTGGAAGGGAGGGGCACAAAAATGTTGATGAACCAATAATGTCTGAGCTTCTTGGAAAAGAGGGCTAGTCTGCACTGTTGGATGGTCCGGTCTCGTTGATTCCACGCGTAGGGGATGGATTCTTTGTAATGACGGGTTTGCTTCCTCCTTCCTGGAATTCCAATAAGTGCTGGTCAATCAAGTCTTGAATCTTGTGCCTTAGGTTGTAGCATCTATCAGTCCAGTGTCCCGGCGCGCCCATGTGGGACTCACAGTGTGCTTTTGGATCAAATCCTTAGGTGGAGGGTTTGACACCGGCCTAGGAGGGATCGGGGCGAGTAACTTGGCTGCTATGAGTTGAGGAAGTAGTTGGGAGGGCGGTACCGGGAGTGAGTTAAACTTTCTTGGTCCTTTCTTTGCCTTAGTAGGGTTAGCTTGAGTTGTTACCCTGGGTTGGTCCTGCATTTGATGCCCCCATGTAATGACCGCCTCTGGCGTTTGGGTCATAGCTTTTAGATGACGGATTCGGTGCTGTCTTGAGTGGTATGGGGAGGTCAGCTGCTATCAATTCAGGAAATAACTGTGATGGTGGAGCTGGGAGTGAGCTAAATCTTCTCGGCTCCTTCTTCGGGACAGTGGGATAAGCTTGGGCTGGCACTCCTGTATGAATTTGTAGACGCACTGGTTGCACTTGTTGGGAGGTTGCGTACGTTGGTTGACTTTTGGAGAAGTTCCTCTTGGAATCGTTGGGAGTGTTTCTTTCCTCCCCAAAGTCTTGAATTTCCTGGGTCTAGTTTGCTAAGCGAGACTTTGTGTCAAGGCGGGGCTTTTTCTTTCTATCAGTTTCAAATCAAAGGATCTGTCTCCAATCTAGTTGAGATTGTTGCGCACGTGCTGGCTTCGGCCTCATGGCGGTGCAAGATCAAGATTGTGTGCAGAAATTCTCCATCTTTGCCCGGGGCAGATTATCCTTTAGAGTCTTGGTTGGGGCTTGGCGCCCCGTTAAACCCTTCTCTCTATGGCTTAGTGGTCTAAACCTCAAGGATTGGATTGATGCAAATCTGGGAGGGAGGGTAACCCCCCCAACAGAGGCTATTACCTGGTTATCAATATTTGACCAGGCAGCCTGGGCCTTGTGGTCGTGGAGAAACAATACTCTTTTTGAAACCAGTTTCTCTCGCCCGTGACTCACGATGTCTTTCCGCCTAGAAGTAGAGCATTTAAGAAACTATCCGTCAACTAATCCTCTTTTCCATGCATGCCCGTCTAGTTAATAATGCGATCTCTGGAATTCGCCGGCAGTGAGTAAGTCAACCGAGTCTGATCTTCTTTCCCCATCCTCCATGCCCACTATTGGTGGATCGAGAGGGGTATAGATAATGGGCGCGGTTGGTTGATCAAAACCTTTCTCCCGGGGTGGATGCGTATGGAGTGGACTCCCCTCATCTACTTTATTGAATAGCCGGAAAGAGATGCAGTCGATTGGTACCTCGATCTCTATCTATGATGCAGTTCGTGCAATGCGGTTGATTACGATCTCGATCTAGCGAATGACCCACCGGCGCCCCCTCCATCTTTTAGATTACCGAATTAAAGAACGTCGGTTGTAGCGATTCCTGCTGGAAGTGGTTATGGCCGATCGACCCGAGTATAAGCAACAATAGCTAGGGAAAAATACAGGAGCAGAACCATTCATTGGAGAGACAGACCCTGATCAGTCAGTTGCCCGAGCGGTGCCCCGGAACCGCTTTCAGCAGCTGGTAAGCCGCTGCTGTTCTAGAACCGTGAGATTCTATTCTATATCTTGTTCTAGAACTTAACAAAAGTTTACCAAGCTTCAGTTCGAGTAGATTCCTAAAGGTATTATTATCGCTTAGCGCTTGTGCTAAGGGGGGGTTAGTCCTTTTTTCAATCATTTCTACATTACCTTTTTTAGCCTTATAAGATAAGAAGCAAGGAATGGTGCTAGTCTGAAGGCTAATAGCTAAATATAGAGCTTGATGTCATATCTACCATAGTTGGTCAAAAGAAAATGGGAATAGTTGAGCGAACTTCCGTGAGTTCGTTTTTGGTCATCCTGCATTTCCCTTTACTTCATAGGGCCTTCGCAGATTAGGCTAATCGTATTATGAAATGAAAGGAAGGAAAAATGGATACGCAGTATTCTATAATGAACATTGTAAGGTTAGAGTTTCTTTAGTAGGCCACAGCAGATCGAAAAGTCGCTAATTTCGCTCAGTCAAGTTCTCGTATGGGTAAGGATTTGGCCATTGGCAGTTGAGGGGGGTGTTGATTCCCCCCGCCTACGTAGGGTGCTAAGTGAGTAAAGTAGCCGCCGGATCTAAGAACCCAAAGAGCACCCATCAAACCACCTCTAGTTCGGGACCCATTTCTACAGTTCGGGTGCCAGAGTCCTACTGGAGGCTCATACGCAACCTACGTCTGTTGGGGGGGCTGCCCCCTACCCTAAGCCGGGCGACGTACGGTGTGACAGACAAAGAAGATACGCGTGGGATTTGTTACCGTACGAAGGGGTAATCCGACCACCAGTTTCATCCAACGACATCGAGGGAGCCCTACCATTCCCAGTAGATCCTTCTTCTTCCTAAGAATTGAACAAAACAAGTTCACCTATACGAGAGTTCAGGTCAAGAGAAGGTCGACTATAACTATAAGTAGACGCTTCAGAGGCTATACCCCCATCTACATCATCGCACGACGAAAACGAGGACTACAGACCAATCCCCGATCGGAAAACGAACATGTTCTATGCCCCGTCCACTCCTTGAGAAGGACAGGCAGCCCAGACTACATAATGGACTTGGTGGCCCGATTGCAACCTCATGGTACTAAGCCCGAGCCCTGGCCGATCCAATTAGCGGAAATATCAGTGCTAGACCCCGAAAGGATTCTGATCATAGTCGTTCAGCGCGTCAAGTTGACACTATAGCTACAGGCAAGTGTTTAAGGTCGTGATTTCTCATTCAATGGCCTCACCATTATCATTCCCAAATCCGACATCTAGTATTAGAATATCAGGCTATACTGTCAAGCAAGGAAGGCGACCTCAAAGACTGGCGGCGAATTCGCGTGACGAAAAGCTAGGTTTTATTCCATCTCTAGTTTCATCGGATCGTTCATAGATGACATGCTTCTAAAGACTGCTGCTCAACGGGCTGACGACAACGCAAGGCCGTGTACCGAAAAGCTGCCACCCCGTAGAATGTACCAACGCCTGAATTTGACGGACGCGACGATGATAGCTACGAAATGTGCCGAGCCTATGTCCTTCCCAATCTAAGGGACAGTGTAGAGCGAACTTACCCGATTTTTCCCGAATCTTTTCAGACAAGGAGGGAACAACATCCCGGTCCGATGTTGGTTTTCCAACCCGACAGGACAGTCTTCCCACGCGCCCGACTCAACGAGAATATAGCCTCATAGCTGGCAGGCGAAGCGTATCGTCCCCTATCTTTATTGCACCCCGGACACCCAATCGATCGTTCCCCGATTGACACCTGACAGCCCTGAGTTCTACCCGATCATCCCCAGATATAGATGCGTCACACAAGTCACTCTCTCCTGATCCGCGACCGTGACTGAAATTTCTTAGGCGGCTGTGCCAAGCTTAGTTGAAATGAAAAAAGGGACGGGAATAAAGTAGTAGTGAGTAAAAGTGCTCAGAGAAGCGACATGCATATTCTAGCTAGCTAGCCAATTCATTTCGAGGGTAGCAATGATGAGGTGCAGCCGTCCGCTAACAATCGCCAATTTCGTGTCAAGAACGATCCCATAAGCGATCCTCTCTAAGTAGAAATCGAGATTTCCTGTCACTATGGGTCATAGGCATTTTTCCTACACAGTGCAAGCAAGTGAAATTTTTTTTACAAACATATCCGAATTTCTATTAAGCAAACGACATTTTATGGAATCTGGCATTTAGCGACAGGTGGATAATGTCTTAAAAAGACGTCAATTGCGAGAAGAGGTCTTGCTGCGCGCTGAGTTATTACCGTAATGCATGATCATCAAATCAAAGAAAGTGATGACCATGCTGCTTACGCGCTTAAGCAACAAACCCAGCGAAAAGGTAACTCCGCACTTTGTTAAGAACAGAAAATGTCGTTTTTGTGTGACAAAAGCTAAATAAACATAGCAGTCGTCATCCTGAAATCGACTCATGCTTACTGTGCCCACTACCTTTCCAATAACCCATACGCTTCGCTTTCTCCTGCACCCACGAGGGAGGGATGGATTGATATTGATCATAAAACAGATTGGTGAGCTGCTGCTTGATGAACCGCTGCTGCCGCCCTTCAATCGCCGAGAGTTTCGCTAAGAACGTTCAAAACTCACTCTAAAGGGAAGAGTTAGCCGAACTTCCAGTAAGCCATGAAGAGAATTCCTCTTGTCCGTTTTAAGTCGAACCTTACAAAAAGAATATTTGACAGACATAAATGTCATCCAAAAATGCCGGGAAAGCTTGCGCAAAGCGGATTCCAACAACTCGCCTAAATTCTGCTTACCCAAAACCTATTCGAACAGGAGACTAGCCCGGCGCATGCCCACCAGGCTGGTTTTTAAGCTCAGTCGGGGACACCTAATGAAGGTAGCTACGGGCAATAACAATGCACCAACCTTACCATATGGTAAAATCAACCACTAGGAGAATCTAGAGCTAACTGGAGTTCTGTTCCATCCTTTGATAGAGTCACGCACCTATTTGAGTGAAATCGTTTGGGTGAAGCTTGTGAACTGAACACCTATTAAAATTCAGCTTGTCGAGACAGATAATTGAATGAAGCTTGTAATGAATTAATTAATAAATGAAATTAAGACAATACGACAGAGCAAAATCTAGCATTTAATCTTTCTTGCCAAGCGGCTTCATTCGGGTCCTCCAGTAAGGGGGGTAAAGTAGCGTCTACTAGCACAGGAAGTCGCGATCCAACCGCAGGTTGGTTTCAGCGCACTTAGTCGTCCCGTAAGAAGCTGCTGCTTGGCTAACCCGCTCGCTGCTGCAGTGCTCAGTGTCGGTCATGTATCCTGCGTGGGCTCAGAGTTCCCCCTCCTTTTTGGGGGGAGGTGCCCTCTGATCCCGCTCGGGGTTTATTCCCTTCGCTCGCAGCCCACTTGAACAATCAGCAGGCAGATTTCTCGTAGAATGAGGATCCAGCTTGACTCTAAGGACGAGGCAACTCAAAATGGGTGTTAGCGACTCCGATTTTGATGATCGTATACGATTGACCAGGCCTTCGCCGCAGGCGGGTGCAAACCGTCGGGTATCATGTACGGCTGCCCGCGAGAGCCTTGACAAAATCAAAGTATGTTTGATAAGGCGTTGGTTCGGTCGGTCGAGGTCGCTCTTCGCGAAAAAGAACGTACGGTACTTTAGCGTAGATAAGGAGCGCGGCGATCGCTTGATTAGTAGGGGAGGTGAGGCGAACGACGAAGAGCTAGTGAGTGGGTAAGACAAGGTGTAGCGCAGTCTGGTCAGCGCATCTGTTTAGGTTCAAATCCTTTCACCTTGGTGTGGCGAATTCTGAGACATGAGTACTTTACTTCCATGAAACTTTTTCATTTTTTTTTTAGTTCGATGATTACATGCTTATCCATGTGGCAGCGTAGAAATTTGAATAATATTTTAAGTCCATTTGACTGCGTGCTTCTTACGATTTTTCTGTTGGTTTTGATCTTTCTCTATCGATGGCTTTCTTGGAGAAGAAGAAAGATGCCCTTTCAATTAAGGCAAATCGTTCATATATTTTTCTATGTTTTCACTAGAATTCTTGTCTGTCAATTAAGGGATTCCGTCTGTTCCTACTTTCTGTCGTTTGGGGCAATTGCCTCTACATGCATAATGATGAATGCTTCTGGGGACGCCCCCGAAACATCCACGTGGAGTGGCTCGTGGATTGGAAGGTGGCTTAATCAGGAAGTTGCCCCAAACGAGGGGGGGCACGAAGCAACTAGTCAACCAACCGGGGTTATGGGGCAAGAGCAAGCGGGGCCTTCCAAAATAGCCCCACCGGGCGCCTCTTCCACTGGCCTGGGGCCTGCAGAACAGCAGGCTTCCCTATTAGTAATACAGGCGGAAGTCCAAGAGGAACTACTTTATTTGCTTAGGGCCCATACAAAAATAGAGCCCAAATTCACCTTTGTTTCCCAGGTTTCGGAAGATCTTCAAATAGCAAATTCTGATCTCCCTAGACTTTACAAAATGAAAGAAGTCATGGACGCCCTGAAAGAATGCGAGGGTATCAAAAGTGGGAGTGAAGCCGCCAAACATCTCAAGGCGAGTATGAAGGAATGGGAGAAAAACCTACGTATCCTTTCGCCTGGAGCTAGGGTCAAAGATCAGTCCAAGCTAGGATCAGCTCCCGGAAGTCAAACTTCTCCTCTGCATCCCGGTCAGTTCGGGCTACGACCCTTCGAGCAGGGCAGTTCATGAGCTGCTATCTCCGACCGAGGTTAGGTCTTCTTTTGCTCTGCTGCTGTGATTCTTCCTCCAACCTGTACACAAGCCAAGGCTTCTCGAAGTCAAGTACATCAAAGGTAGGGGAAGAAAGGGTCATCTCAGGATGGACTCAATAGAGATTCTCTTGCCACTTTCTGTAGGGAAGCTCACCCGTCTTGTTCTCATCTTAAGGGAAAGTTCCAGTGCTTATTTCGTAATAAAAAAGGAGAAGCAGCACTTCCAATGCAAGGACTCTTCACACAAGACGGTCGGGCTGACCAAAGGGATCAATCAACTGGGACTTCCCCCTCTCGCTCTCTTCTCATTCCACTTTGAAATAGGAACAACAACAACAAGAAGATGGCGCACGCGGGTGCTAGTCTAAATGCTGCACCTCTCCTCCGACGAAGCTGCCTTTGTTTTTGATGCCGAAGCTGTCGATGTTCTTTCTTTGGTGACCTTTCCCCGTTCCACAGTGGGCTAGCCTCAATAGAGATTCTCTTGCCACTTTCTGTAGTGAGAAAAGCTCTTTGATAGGCTTTCACGCCAATTCCGTCCTAGTAATCAACGACTTCGATAAAAAGGCCGAAACCTGGCCTAGGAATAAATAAGATAAGGAGTAAGGAATTGTTTGATGGTTATTTGACCCGTTTAACGCAGTTAATCGATTGTGAGAGATACAAGGGTAGTGCTATATCTTTAAATGATTCTAAAGGGAATGCAGTTCCTAACATGGATGTATATGCGGAGATTTACAAATACGTAATTAAAAAAGCAGAGGATTACGAGAAAGATGTGCTATTAGGTGTATTCCTTCGAATTTATCATTCTGGTATGGAGGAAAAAGAGTAACCTCTTAGCTCCTATGAAATTGATACCCAAATTTGGGAATTAATTCATTCTGGTATAGTTGGTGGTGAACCACAAGAAGTGAAAGCTATGGGTAGTTCAGGTGCGCTTAAAGTCTTATATCTTATATTTATATAAGGCATGCGCCACCAAGAAAGGTTTGACTTTGACTGTGAAAAGCTCAAAATAGGCACAGAGTAGTTTAGAGTAGAAGGAGCTCGAAGTTGAAATTCAATAGTCTACAAGCCCGCCCCTGAGAGCGAAGTTGGAAGAATCTCTGTTGCCGTATCCGATGATGCTAGCGCAGTCAGAAGAATGGGTCAAGTGGGAATTGATTCGTTTAAGTTTCCGAAGTAAGTTCGCCTAGTTTTAGCACCTTCGCTGCAGAAGCACCTCTTTCCGAGGCTAAGCGCAAAAGGCACTCGAAGGAGTAGTGGGACCAAACCAACCATCACTACCGTAGGGCTCTAGTGGTAAATCCTGCCACCTCAGACTCCCCCTCACGTGTCAACAAGCAAGTTGGGTGCTCTCCCTTAACGTGGTAGGACTCTGTTGCAGGTCTTGACGTTGGCTGATTAAAAAAGGCATCCTCGTCGCAGCAAAGCCCGTGTTTCTTAGTTTAGTCAAAAACGAGACTTTCACAGGTCCGATAGGTCTTTCTACTATACTAGTAAGTAGGGTGGTTACCTTCAAATACGTTCATTTTCCTTTTTAGACCTTCTTTGTCAACAAGAGCCCTGCCTTGGTCTTCAATCCCCTTGAGCTGCTAGCGAGCATCCCTCTTTGCTTTCTGCGTGCATTGGTCACATAGATGACTTCGTTAAGGAAAGCTGCTTGAAAAATGCTAATCTCTCCTCCTTCTGCTAATGCGAATATCCCGTTCTTAAAGATATGTCTCCTGCCCCTGTTATGTTAGCGTCTCTAATCTCATCTATTGGTTGGAGCTCTCTTCGGGAAAGAGTCTAAGCTGCCCGCCCATTTCTTCTTCAATTTCACAAAGAAGATTTGAGTGGTTTCAGCCCCTTCTCCTATAATGTTAGGCGAGGTCTGCTCTCTTCGATTTAGCAAGCAACTGAGTGGCTTTCGCTCCTTGGTCTATTGTCTATCGATGTCCTGCCCCACCTCTCTTTAGTGCTTGAGTTAGTTGATAGAGACCTGTACTGTAGGAATAGGCCACTTCTTGGCAAGTTCGGAAGCTTTGGTGAGAGGGGAACTAATGCTAATGGTCTCGGCCGGACCAACCCTCAGAGTACTGCCTCGCTTAGTCCAGCTGAGCTCTACTATTAACTAATAACTAAGGAGACTTACATAGAGTACAAAATACAGATAAAAAGAGTGTATGCGAGTAGAAAGCTTTTGCATCTTCTTTTCCGTCTACTAATTTGAGCTCTTCCTGTTGATCAGTGCGACTCCAAAATCCACATACAGAGAAAGCTGATGTGCCCTTATTAGCGCAGTTGCAATATCAAAATATAGCGTAGTTGCAAGGCTTTCTCACGAATTGGATTTGAACCAATATCTCCCT
>JABCMJ010001241.1:0-25191 GCA_014822125.1 Arbutus unedo
AAATTAAAAACATCTTACTAGAATTGATGAACGAAACAAACTGAAACAAACTCCAACAATTTTACCGGAAAACTTGAATAATTGAATGAACTTGAAATAGAAATTGCTTGAATAATGAAAATTTAATCAAAAACTAATGCTAGGAATAATTGTGTTTTTTGATCTAAGCCTCCTAGGTCCTTAAATAAGGGAAACCTAGGAGAAAAATTAGGAAAAAGATTCCTAATCCTAAAAGAAAACTAATTACAAAAGAATGAATAAAAGATAAGGGAAAGATTGCCTAATTCTAATAGGAAACTACTCCCTTAATTTATTGAATAAAATCAAATAAAATAAAATCAAATAATTCATAAAATCCGGGTGAAGCCTGACCAGTCACGGCTGAGCTTGAGTGCGCGTGACTGGTCAAAGGTAGCTACTGAAATTTTTGGGATTTTTCCGCGTGACTGGTCACAGAATTTGGCTGGTTGAGCGTGACTGGTCATAGGTAGCTACTGAAATTTTCTTGCAGTTTGGCTTGACTAGTCACAGAGTCCATCTACTGTGGCGTGACTGGTCACAGGTAGCTACTGGAATTTTCTTGCAGTTTGGCCTGACTGGTCACAGAGTCCCTCTGCTGTGGCGTGACTGGTCACAGGTAGCTACTGAAATTTTTCTCTTCTTTCACGTGACTGGTCACCCAGAGTTGCTGGGATTTTTTTCCTCTTTTCGCGTTTCGCCATGCCTTCGGCTTCGATGCTTCTTTCAATTGCACTTCCATCACAAACACTACCCGACGTGCATTATTTGATAAAATTGACGTTTAAACATCGCACAGACACCTAATGGGAACATGTTGGGCCATTATACGAGGTGTATTACAGCCTCAACAACGGTGGCGGCTAACCTGCGAAGAATGCTTGCGAAGGCCATTTGAAGTTCAGTGGAGAGAGAGAGAGAGAGAGAGAGAGAGAGAGGAGAGACGAGTAGAAAGTAAAGAGGTTAGAGAGATTTGGGGATTTAGGGATTTATCTTCAGGAATGTATGGCTATATTTGGCCTATATTACTTAAATTATTATTATTTTTTGGGTATCTGTGCATAAGTTTTTAATTTTTTTCAAACCAATTAAAGGTCTCAAATACTTTTTAAAATTAATACAAGAAAATTTCGAATATTATGCTCTAAAATACATTATGTTTTAATTTTATAAGTAATACGTGTTCTTTTTTTCAAATTTTGATATCAATATGGCTTTGGTTTTTAATTTGAAAGATATTAAGACTTTAAAAATATTACAAATGTTTAAATTTTAAGAATAGTATGATTTCGAAAATTAGATTTTTTTGCGACTGTCGCAAAAAGTGGGTACGTTTTGCGACAGGAGCCACTGCCGTCTTAAAAAGTTGTACCTTTTGCGACAGGATCATTGGCCGTCACAAAAAATACCACTTTTTGTGACGGGAAACAACACAGTCGCAAAATGTTGTAGTTTTTGCGACTGAAACCTCAACCGTCGCAAAACTATACTTTTTCTACGGCTAACTCTGCCATTGCAAAAAAATTGACTCAAAAAATAATTTTTCTAGTAGTGTCTATTTCAAAATTTCCTAGCATCTATTTTGAAAATGATTATACTTGTATTCTCTAGTCATTTTACCGATTATTATATTGTGTTTATCGATTGAATAATGAGTAATAGAGCATTATTTAATAAAAACATAATTTTTACTTGCAACATTTGTCGATATTAATGGAATAATGTGTAATAGAGCATTGTTACTAAAAGTGTAAATTTTACTTGCAACCTTTGGTAATGAAAATAATCTGTGTAAAAATGAATAAGAAAAAGGATGCGTCATACCTACCATAATTATGGGGGAGAGGCAGTCCACTAGCTTCTTTGAAGGTAGTAATTTTTCTCATTCATGGCAATTATTTTTGTTCACAAAATAATAATTATCATGTTTGTTAATCATTGGTAGCTTGGTACCAAAATCAAAGTGAGAGAAATGGAGAGTCACTTTTAATATGAGTATAATCTTTTCTATTGTATTCAACAATAAGTGCGAAGCGACTGTTATTGTGTGTCCAATATAATTTATAATTTTTCTAATTCAACTTTTTTGTATAAAATAATGCTACCATACACAGAGAGCTAAATAGATAAATATGAGAAAAATTATCTCTTCGCTATCCCATTATGTAAGCAACCTCTTACAATTTTTTACCCGTATTGTGAATTTCATTAGTTTTTTGAAACGAAGAGAGAAGAAAACATGTATGTGAGAGTACTTATTAGATGTTGTCTATTTTTCACAATACTAAAAATGTAATTTTTTTAAAAGAATATGATTAAAATTTAAGGCATTGTTTAAATTAATAGAATTTTAAAATGTATTTCAAATTTAAAATTACTTTATTATTTGCTTGACCAATTCAATTTAAAATACCAATTTAATAATAGTTTTAAAATTTTAAAGTGATGTAACTTGTCGCTTTAGAGTCATTCTCACTAAAAGAATTCCTTGCAATACTATATAATATAATATAAATATAAATAGATAGTTGAGAGATGAATTCACTCCAACAATAAGTACAATATGAATTTTTCTATCATTTGTATTTAATATAATTTTAAACAAAAAATGTTAAAATTACTTTGGATATAATATTTCTTTTGATTTAGCATAAGTTTAATTGTTATGAACATAATTGAAATTTTTTATTTTATTCTTATTCTTATATATACAAATGCATATCAGTTTTTAATTTTTTTTTAAAATTGTAATGAGAAAGAATAAGATATGTAGATTTGAAATTCGAATTTTTTTATTAGATATGGGTAATAGTTATCTCACATGTGACTTTTAAAATTTTTACTGAATAACCAATTAATTTGTGTCACTTGTTGCACTGAGAGCTCTTCTCACTAAAAGTCTCTCCGCAATATCATATAGTATAGATTTTTGAAACAAAAAGTCACGACACAAATGAATAAAAGAAATCCATTTTTTCAACGGCCTCGTTATCACCAACTGGAGAGGATCCAGCTCTTATGCCGGATATCAACACTCGTCTGCCCTTTTCATTTTCTTGTGCAAAACTTTGTTTGCTTTTATAATGCCCTTTTTTTTTTTTTTTGGCCGACTCACGGTTAATTTGACAGTCAGTTGTTTGATTTAAGGGTAATTTTTTATTTTTTTTTGTTAGAGTTTTTGTTGTATTTCACTTATATATATATACACACACACACACTCACTTATGATTTTGGTGAGTGGTCAATTTTTCAGCTATGGAATATTTCCCTGCGCATGACATAGCTATATATACTTGAAAATGACATGTCCACACTTGAAAGAACCAACAAAATACAAAAAATAAAATAAAATAAAACCTTCGTTCAATTTTTTTAACTAGTTAAAAAAAAAAACACAATCTATAATTTGGGAATTTTTTCAAACTCTTGGTGTGCAAATTATTGTGACAGGAGTCTGTTTTATTTTTTGAGCATGATAGCTTTCGGGTCTTATTCACAAATGGTTGACTTATACAAAGGGAATTATAGCCCTTTAGAAGAGTAAATATGATGACACGAGAAGATCAAGTGTATTTGAATACATTGATGTTAACGGAGGTAGAAATCATCTAAACTTTAAAATTAAAAATAGCCAATGTATATATATAGCTGCATTTTTCATAAACTTCGTTCAAGAAATTTACCCCTTTTTTTTTCTTCAAAAAATTATAACTTTTGAAATAAAGGAGCTAAGTGCCCAAATTTCCAATAATCTCTGCCAACTAATTTTGACCAAATTTCCAACGGAGTTCATTGATTTGGGCACTGGAGACTTTGGTTGGCCCAATTCAGAACTTGCCATCCAAGCATCACACTTTACTATGAATATTTGCGTAACCCTAGAAGAGCAAATCTCTGTCTTTGAGTGATATCGAGAGGAAATTATTCACAAGTCTTGAGACACCCTTACATGGATTGGAGTATCTATTGTATAGTCCGCACACCATGTACTCTCATGCACTAAAATTACTTAGTTTTTGTGCATGAAATACTTTACATTTTTTAATTCCTCGTTTAATATCTAAAAAAAATTATCCAAACTAATTATTTTGACTGAAAGAAAAAATCAATTTTACAAACTCTATTGTTGTCCTATTTTAGTAAGACAGACACGATCTGATTATGTCGCATGTAGTAGGGCTCTTCATCCTTGTTCATTCAAGGGCAAATGGACTTTTTGTGCATCAATGTCATTGAGCCTTTTTAATAACCTCTTTCAACATTCGTTCAGAGGTAAAATGTGAAATTAACAAGTATTAGCAAGTCTAATATCCATCTACAAAGAAGTCTCGTGAAAATCAAGTAACAGTTTTGAATAGGAAATAAAATGGATATATAGAGAGCTGAATGAATTTATTTTTGGCATGTTCAAAAAAACATTCTTTCTGGAAGATTTATTTTGTGACCGATACGACATGTGCTCCCTCCCAAAAAATTTGATTATTCATCCACTTGAAACTCACCTGTAAGTCTAAATTTTATTTACATATAAGTTGGTTCACGTGTTATGTCTGGCACACATATAATTAGTAGTTTGACAAGACTCTATGTTTTTAAATCCTTATTTTTGTGTGATCGGTAAATAGATGAAGTAATATTTTAGACTTCTACTTTAATAAGAGGAAGAAATTACAGTTCAAATAGAAAATTAGGCTTCCCTCTGCCTATAAAAGAGCATTTGATTTTTTATCTCTTTATGGTTAGCTTCCATTCGGCATCATGTGGTTTTTGGCATTTTTTATTATTTGAACCCCATAATTGTGGTTTGTTGTAGGCAACATGGTTGTAAAGTAGGGGATAAGTCAAAAGACAAAATTTTTTATTTGGGCATAACAACTTTAATTTAGTGTGAGTTAGTTTCAAGGACATTTATGTCATATTAACTAAGTCAGACAAAATGATGTCAGAACACACCACAAATAATTTCTCTAAACAGATTGAATTAGATTAAGTCTATTTAGAATATTATAATTCAATAATCTAATATTCTAATAATTAGCACAGGTCAAATAGATACTAAATAGCTAAAATATAAGATAAAAAAGAAAAAAAAAATTATCCTCCAACTATGACACATTACTTTTTGTAAAATCGTGATTGCTTTATTTAGTTATATAGACATTCAAGTTCTGCATTAATGGATTAAAATATATCGACATGTTTATGAATTTAGATGTGTAGCTTTTAATTATTAAGTTTTTTATTTGTGAAATCCTTAGAGTATTTTTTTTATCCTTACATAAACGTAAATTATTATGTAAAATAGTATAAAAGAACTCACATCATCATGATTGGTATGTATGTATATTATTTCTAGGTAGGCATAGAACACGAAATCTAGGAAGCATAAGAAGAGAAAACTTTGGAATTTGTATACCTTCACGTGGGATATTAGGTTGGCTTTCTTGTTTATCCACAGCCGTCATGTCCAAGTTTTCCAGTGCCGTACACATTTCACGAGCATACTGTGCCAATGTACCTCCTAATTGACTCGACATGTGTGAGGCCCTCAACTCCATGTCACAACCAAGCCACCCACTCACTTGCACTGCAAGTCTTCAGGTCATGGATAGTGGCTTAATTATTGAAGCCTAATCATTTAATATCGTTTGCGTATACTCTGGCTAATGATGTAACCTATTCTCTAATAATTTAACAAGATTGATTATTGATTTTTGTTTTCTAGTTATCGTCAATGATGAAATTAAGATTTAACGTTGGGGTTGAAGTTTTTTTTTTTAATCAAAAGAAGAAAGTCGAATGTAATTTAAAAGTGGAGGGAGTCTAATGTAATTTGAAACGACCAAAATATAATTTTTTAAATTTATGTATGTCCTAGATTTTTTAAAATTTTTTAAGGAAACCAAGGATTTTAATCCTTTTGTAGTTCTGCCTCTGAGTACCGAAAAAAATATTACATGATGCTTCAAGAGCCTGAATAAATTTTGTCACTACCTAATCTCAATGAAAATTCTCAGGACCTAGGCCTAGTGGAAAAAAACACTGTCACTGGAAAGTTTCGGAGAAATCTCTCCACTTCGGAATCTCGGATAAAACATAATCACTTAAACATCATACTCTAAATGTTTATTTGAAAAAATAATTTATTAGTACTAAGGCCTAAGGACGGAGATAGAAATAAATTTTGGGGGCGGGGAAATGTGAATCAATCACTAATGGTTCACTTCCTCCAATTAATTTTCCTTATAAAGTTAAACACGTGTTACAATAACAAAGAGGCGAATAAAATAGAATAAAATATGCGACAATGTGGTATGAGAAAAATTAATGAGTAATTATGGGATACCGTCACGTGGTGCCGTAATAACCACCGCCACATATTTATTTGGGGTTCAGTACTAAATGTTTGAGCCCCGCATCAATGTGTGATGATGTAAGTTATTAAGATACCAATTGACGATATTTCATAACCATTGAATAATTGATTGTGACATGGTGATAAACTAATAATAAAATATACAGATTTAGATTGTATCCATAAACTATGACCCATTAACAATCTGTATATTTTGAGATCAAAAGAAAAACTAGATATCGAGAGTTGCGAGACAAAAAGAAGAATAAATGTGTTAAGCAAAACAAGAAATTTCAAAAAGATAAAGTTTTATTCATCGTCTTTAGTGATATTTTCACTACGAGTGTCTTGTGTTCATATCCCTATGGTAAGCCAATATCTAGGTACATTAGTTCTCATTTTCTTTTGAGGTTGCTATTCCAATTTTATGAAATTACACGTAATTAGAAATAATGTCCTTAAAAATTTCTTCGAATATCACCTCGAAATGAAATGAAAATGGCTACTTCTTTAGTGGAATTTTACAATTCTCACCTTATATGTCTATTATAGTTGGATGAAAATTAAATTTGACTTTTTATAGTTTAAATTTTGTATAGCAAAAGACAGTTTTTGTAATTTTGATGGACATTCGTCTTTATAATAGTTAAAATTTGTTGAATTTTTTTTACTGCCGATCAGTATTTCTATTTGGAAAATTCTGATTGATAAAGACTATGATCTAAAATCGAGTGAATAAGACATTGAATCACCCGACCATTTTTTCTACATGATGATTATGATCTAAAAGCGAATTAAATTATTAGATAAATGCGATCAATGAATTCGACCTATAAAAAAACTTTTCATCGAAGAAATATCTCTCCTTCTATCCCTGAAGGCTAAAGATGCAAAAAAAAAAAAAAAAAAAAAAACAATTGTGTAAAAACAATTCGAAAAAAAATACCTATTCATATTTGAAGAGACAATAGCCCCTCTATTGATGAAATAAATCTATTTTAATGTTATTTCTTTGTAACTAAACACTAAAAGTACAAAACTATAAAATGCAAAATGTATAATTAATTCGGCAAAAACAGCCCCTACAGTAGTTAGCAGGACAACATTGGATTCTTCGATGATGTCAAGTGACAGATGAAGCGTGTTAAGATCACTGACCGTATATAAGACGCTGTGTTGGTTTGTTTATTTGTCAAACGATGTTTTGAAAAAAAAATTTAAGATGTTGTTTAATATATGTATTTCAAGAAAAATTAGAAATTAAATTTTTTTGATATTTTTGAGGTGCGTATCTCTCTTTCTTCTTTTGTATAGAAATGAATGCTATTTGAAAAAAAAATAAAATATTTAGGAAAAAAATTTTCAAACAAAGTTCAAAAAAATATTTAACATTTTTTTTTTTCTAAATAAGCAAACGATCATAACCTTAGATTTCCTTGTTGTTGTGTATTATACATCTTAATAATATCATTTTAATGCACAAGATAATAATTACGTATTTGAGTACTTATTGAATAATTTTTGAATAATATTTTAAATATTAAAATAATATTTTTTTGATATACAACAAATCTTTCTATGCATAGTATAAAATTGGCTCCCCATCTCCTGTATGTATGGGTACAGAGCAATCAGAACACCTAATTCTACAGCCTATATGCCAATAATAATCATTTTACTTCCTGCTCCAATGCTTTATATGAACCAAATTTCAAGTCCGCAAGCAAGCATGGCACCACCACCAGTACCATTAACCGCACTTGCTCTTTTACTGTTATCCTGAAAACGTCACTCCCCTATCAATCCATCTGCCATTTTTACAGAGGTGTTCAGCCACTGTCAAACTGAAAGCGTTTTTTAAAACCAGTTTTTTTTATAGCTAAATTACAAAAACAGCTCTGTTTAAGACTTCAATTACATCGTCGCCCTCTTTTTTCTGTGATATTCTCACTTTCACCTCTTTCTTGACAAAATATTTAACAATTACGTCCTTTAGAACTCTTCCAACACTATTGCATTGCCATTGCCATTGCCATTGCCACTGCCAAAATCCCTCCGGCAATCGTTTGTCCACCCTAAATCATAGTGCCCGATAACAGTGGTTAACAAACCGAATCCATACTTTAACCCTCTCCACGTAATTTACACCTCTTAATTGAATTGTGATTTCACTATTTAGGCCCAACCACCATTGTCAGATCTCATCGACGAAACCGTAATTGATTTTAGAATAAATTACACTAACATCTCTTGATGTTTTTGACAATCTATTTGGAATCTAAATTTTATACTCCTCATTTGACTCCTAACAAATAGGTCCTAAAAGTATTCTTGTAATTATATTTGTAAAAGGAAATAAAATCCTCAACTAAAACACATCAAAACTAATTTAGTTTAAACAGACCTAATCAAGTTAAATTTTATTTAGAACGACATGATTTAATAAAATAAAAAACCAAATGTACACCAAAAATTTGCAGCAAATAAGCCTTACAAGTAGTAGGCTCTTTAATGAATTAGCATTGTACCTACAAAATTAGGGATTCGAGAAAGTGGTGGAGCAAGGGTGTGGATTACATCACCCCTAGATACCCCTGCAGAAGTAAAGAGTAGCAAAGCTATACACTTTTATGGACCCCCTTCCTCCTCTGCACCCACATCATGTCCTTCCATAAAGATCATAACCATAACACCAGCAACCCCATCTCAATAGAATAATGCTATGAATACAAATATTATAGACACAAATTCAAATACAGATGAGTTCGGCATCGTTAGATACACGCGAAACTCTTAAATTATCAAGAACTCCACGTACATATGACGAAACTGGACACTTACATAGACTTTCTCATCTCAATATCCTTCCATAATATCACACTAGTCCAAATACATCCTCAAAACATGGCTCCTCCTGTTTGCTTAACCAGTGTCATTTGTCTTCACCTCTCTCTCTCTCACACACACACACTCTCCCTCTCTCTCTCTCAGTCTAAGAGGATATTATGAGAGCTGTCTGTACAAATCCCAGCCACTCTACCTGCTCCATGGCCCCTACCAAATTTATACTCTAAATCTTGCCTTAATTAATTATGAATGTCACGAAGAACTGTATTACTTATTGAAATCCAAGTTAAAAAGGCGCACATTGCTAGGATCCTAAGGCCAATATCGAATTAAAAACCACTGGGTTTAAAAACTGTTGGGTGAAGAAGAGAGATAGAAAGAGAAGATGGGTAGTAGGGTATCGTGTGGTAATGCGTCCTCGGTACGCTCCAGCTGGCTTCTGCCGTCAGCAAAAGTTAAAACAAAAACAAAAACAAAACCCAAACATCATAAAGTGAATGCCCTCATACTCGTAGCTCACTCATATCATGATTCATGCCGACAAGAAAAATAAATAATTCGAACTTGAATTTTTGAAAAAAAAAAAAAAAAACTAGTTTAACAAATTAGTATGTTTTGAATTAGTTTAAATTATTAATATTAATAAACTTTTTTTAAATATTTGATCATAATTGTTTACCTTTTATATTTCTCTTAGGCTTGTAAATTAATAATTTTAAAATTCATACAAAACTCAAAGAATAAAAAGTATTTAACCGAAGATGACAAATAATTTCAAAACTAAAAGCCAAAACATAAATCTTTTCTTGAATCTTTTGTGAAAAACAAACAAATTTAATAAAAAATGTAATAAAATTTCGTCAAAACTATTTTCTTTAGTTGAATAATCTCACCCAATGCAAGGCCTCTTTTGGTCATATTGAGGGTTCATTTCATTCCGTTATGTATTTACTAATAGCTTAAAAGTAAGCTATATATAAACAAAAAAGTTCGTCCGGTGACATTTAATTTCTTATTTACTTATAAACAATACTAACTGAAAACATTCAAAGGGTAATTAACCAAGTAATTTTTTTTGCTAATTTACACAATTTTTATAATTAAGAAAATAATAAATAATGAAAACCAAACGAGCCATGACTTTATTAGTTCTGCTTTATTTTCATTTCTTTTATTGGGACGGTATTGGGTTGCCCTCCAATCCAGAACGTCTCGCGCATGCAAAGCGAGTAGTCTGTATTTTGTACGCATTATGAGTTCAGTGGTTTAACGTGAGAGCAATAAAACGCAAATTTTTTTTAAATGCTAGTGTCAGTGACAACTGGACAGAGCAATGACCAGCTGGAGAAATCTACGTGGCATAATCTGATTGAGTACGATCTGCGCTCGGCCTTTTTCGCAAACTGCGACAAGACGTACCGGGTACCCCTCCGCACCTTTCACAGGACCATTTCTGGCCAGCTAATCCAATACCCTTCCGCACTAACGGCTACATATTTTGATATTTATCTCGTATAGACCCCCTCTTATTCGACGTGGACGATGACGTGGAACTCGAACCTCAAGGGGATATTTGGCTATAAATTGCCCACATTTTGCACATTGACCTGTACAGAGCAATTCCAGACTCGAAGCTTCTCTCTCTCTCTCTCTCTCTCTCTCTCTCTCTCAATAATGGCTTTCTCTCGTTCCCCTTCAATAACTATGGCGTGTTTGGTGGTTTTGGTTCTCTCTATAGCTGTTGGGATGGTGGGTTCGGTTAGCCCATCTAGGTTTGATGAGTTGTTTCAACCGAGTTGGGCATTTGACCATTTTGCGTATGAGGGAGACCTTCTCAAGATGAAACTGGATAACTATTCCGGTAATAAAATGCTTTTTTTTTCCTGATGAAACGATGAATTTATTCGTTGGATCTTTTGGGTTTCATTTGTTTCGCAAAAGTCCTCTTTTTTCTGCATTATAATGTTCTCGATAATCTTTATGGAAAATTTCAGGAGCTGGGTTTTCATCAAAAAGCAAATATATGTTTGGGAAAGTTAGCACTCTGATCAAGCTTGTTGAAGGGGACTCTGCTGGAACTGTCACTGCTTTCTATGTGAGATTAACACACAGAAAATGATTTTCTTACGCTTGTATTTCACGTCTCTATTACTTTATCATGCTTATATTTTCACACACGGACACGCAAATAACAAAGATCCCTGGGTTTATTTCAGTAATCCCTTTCTGCCTCAGATGGTCCATTGCATTTATGTTTCCTTTCCAGTTGGAGAAATTTTTTAAATTTTTTGAGGTCATTTGGATGTAAAAGTAGATTTATATTGTTGGTGGGCGTTGCTTTCAGCCCCGTGAATATGATTATAACCCATTTATTTTTACGTTTTAATGGCAGTCCACCCACTATTTTGTCCATGAACAATTTAATTCTTGTAGGAGAGAGCTCTGTTTCTCATTGGCTGCAATCAGCATTAATGAGAAATTGAAGTTACTATAATAGTATTAGCTTTTTCGTTTAAGTGGTACTGATAAATGTGATGTTGGCAGATGTCATCGGACGGTCCAAATCACAACGAGTTCGATTTTGAGTTTCTAGGCAACACTAGTGGTGAGCCCTACCTGGTTCAGACCAATGTCTACGTCAATGGTGTGGGTAACAGAGAGCAAAGGCTCAACCTTTGGTTCGACCCCACCAAGGAATTCCACTCATACTCACTCCTCTGGAATCAGCGCCAAGTAGTGTAAGTCCCTCTCCCTCTCCCTCTCCCTATCTCTCTCATAAAGATACATGCTCTGCAAATATATTCGTTTGAGCATAGCCATGCACAAATAATAGTCGAGACGGGGGGGCATGCAATTGCTGTGCACTTCGCAATATTGGTCTGAAAAGTTCTGGACAATTCACAAACGAAAACGAGCACACAAAATGGGTGTGGGAATCGAAACCTTGAACCCATATCCCAATGTGGTCCCATGGGGATTCCCAGGAACACGAGATTTTTTTTTCCTAAAACAATATTATAAAAATCTGAATAAAAAAACAGTAATTTACTGGGTAAGTTTCTGATTAAAGGATATTTGGTTATTTTTTTTATTCAGGTTTTTGGTGGATGACACTCCAATACGTGTACACTCAAATTTAGAACACAGGGGCATACCCTTTCCCAAAGACCAACCAATGGGAGTCTACAGCTCTATCTGGAACGCTGATGATTGGGCCACACAAGGTGGGCGTGTGAAAACAGACTGGAGCCACGCACCATTTATAGCCTCATACAAGGGATTTCAAATCGACGCCTGTGAGTGCCCTGCTACGGTGGCGGCATCCGATAATACACGGCGGTGCACCAGCAGTGCTGAAAAGAGGTACTGGTGGGACGAGCCAACAGTGTCGGAGTTGAGTTTGCACCAGAGCCACCAGCTGCTGTGGGTGAGGGCCAACCACATGGTGTATGACTACTGCAGTGACGCTACTAGGTTTCCGGAAACTCCCATGGAGTGTCAGCACCACCGCCACTAGTCATTTTGTTGGTCCAAATGGCTTTGTAAAAAGAAGGGCGAAAAAAAAGAAGATAAAAATCAATGTCCTAGACATGAACTCCATGTTCCTCTGTAGTTTGGGTCATTTTGTTTATTCTCAGTTGTTTCTGTAAGATATATGATGATGGTTATCTTTTAATTAAAAACTTTATTTTCTTCTTTCTCTATATCTGGTCATACTGCACTACTTTATTTCAAAATCTGAAAACTTTTATTGGGGCTGCAGAATTTTGACGTTGATTGAGAAAATTATGCGTACAAAAATATTGCCGAATAACCTACGTAACTGAAAAACATGGTCATATGTAATTCTAAATACCTATAGAATACTGAACTGTGTTTGATTTTCTGAACATAATTTTATTAAATTTTGGATGGAGGAGTTTAAAGTTTTTACAAAAATTATTAAGCGAATCAACCTACTTGATTTTGAAATTTTTACAACAATTAACTATAATTGTCAGAAAATTTTGAAATTTAACTGGCTCAGTAGTTGTTCGATTTCATCATCTCTTCTTCGGTCCTTGCCCGAGTATTCGGGATTCGGAGAGACTAGTGCAGTTTTTTGTAGCTCATGTGTAGTACGGACAAAACGATATAATATTTTGTCTAATTTATTTTCAAAATTGGATTGGAAACAACTTGTGACGATAATTTTTATTAAAATACATATAATTAAAATAATATAATTTTAAAAAATAAAATAAAACAAAATTATTTTATCTGCATTTTACAAAAAATTACACTATAACTTTCCAAATCCGGATATAACAGGGGCAAGTAATCTTTTACTTTTTACTAATTTTCTCGTGTATAACATGTGGAAACTGTGCCAAGTTGGCAGGCTAAATAATTTACCCAAATAAAAGTTGCTAAGCTAAATGGAATTCTGATTCAGTGGGTCATTGTCCAGTGAAAATAATCTCCACCGAATGTAGTCACTCACGGGTTGCTTCACTGGGTCCTTATGAAGTGAAAGCTCTGGGCCCCAAGCCTCCAATCCATTCACTTTGTTGAGAAACGTGTCGTTCTTAACAAAATTTTAAAGAAGCGTAAAAAAAAAAAAAAAAAGACAAGTATTTTTTATTATTTATTCAGTAAAAAAATTATGAGAAATTTAAATAAAAATTGTTAATTTATATATATGATTTGATCCAAATTGACATGAATTGCATGTTGCGTAACTTGGGTGAAATTTTTTAAAAGAAGTAAAGATTTGACTTAAAAGCTTTTAGTTTCTTTATCTATTTCTAGTCAAAATACAATAAAGTGGTCAAAATCTGAAAAACTTTTGGTGTGGTAAAAGGAGCGGGTAACCTTTAGGTAATTAACTTTCACAATTTTACTTTATCATACTTATTTTTTTTTAAACTTTTACTTGTAAATTTATGATATTGACTTCTTATATTTTAAAAGAGTGCATATGAAAGGTACTTTTATGAATTACATAAAACAGAGAATAAAATAGTGTGATAAATAAGTAAATAGAGCGTAACTTGTTTTTTTAGTATTACTTATTTGTTTTTATTTTTTTGAATCTAGACACATTTATGTTTCTGTTCAAATATAAAATAGTTAAATAATACTACAAAATAATTAAAAATAAACAACAAACTAAATGAGATCAATTATAACATAGGGTAGAGATTCTCTCTTATTCAATCTTTGTGTGATAAGAAAATTAGATCAATTATAATTTTACTTGATTGACCATTTCAATAGTTCATTTTATAACTCTAAATGTATACGTTATCCAATCAAAAAATTAAATTAATCAAACTTCAATACCTATCAAAATGAAGTGTCTAACCGAACATCCAATCAAACCTTATCAATATTTGTATGATAATCTTATTTTTTTCCATGCTGATAAAAGACCTATTAATTACAAACTAAATGATTCCAATCATCAATTAGCACAATTATTAGTACTATTTTACCTCAGAAAAAAGTTACATAAGAAAATAGTACACGTAATTAAGGCCCCCAGTACCATGAAAGTGTGTCTCTCTCTCTTTTATATATATATATATATTTTTTTTTTTACTAATAATGATTCAAATTATTTAATGTGTTTAAAATATATTTTTAAAAGTACATGCGTGAAATCGACTCAAAATAATATTAGGAAAGCTTGATCTAAACACTTTTTATAAATATTGACACAAATATTTTTATGAAAAATTACTTGAATTAAGTTTTTTCTGATAATATTTTGAGTTGATTTCTCATAAATATTCTTAAAAATATATTTTATACACATTAAACAATTCAAATCATTAACATTTGATCGGCACATAAAAAATTCTCATTCTAACAAAATAAAAAATCCTTCATTCAAAGCTTTATATATATAGATATCCGCCGAATGTAGTCGCTCACGGGAGCCATAATGAAGTGAAAGTAGTGGACCCAAGTTGGGGCCATGCTGACTCGGTTGGAGTCCAAATTGTAGTGGGGATCGGATTCCTTTTTCTTGTGGGGTCCCATCAAGTGTCCCTCAAAGTGTGGTAAGGCTACAGATTCATGAAAAAGCTTCTATGGATTGAGCTGGAGAATTCATGACGTTCCTATGTAAATTGAACTGTAGAATTCATGACGACAGTAATTCCCCATGGATTCAGTTCATCAGACACAAATACATGGAAAAACATGAATTTCATTTCTGGTCTGAATTACATAAAGCTTCTCGTGTCGGGAGAAACATTCCTCTAACTACATATGTGATCAAGAGAGGGTCTAAAGTAGAATTTGGGCACTAAAGATAAAATATATATATATATATATAAATATATATATATATATATATATTTGAAATGACTGGTGGTGTGGGTCTCAACCATTGGCGACGAAGTATCATGAACTAAACACTAATTTGGACAAAATTAACAAATACATAATTGTTGAGAAGCTGTGGAACATGAAAGCCTAACCAACATATTAAATATTGACTATCTTTCCGGGGTTACTAGCACACTATAGGGCCGGTTCAGAACTATTTGGGGCTCTAGGCGAGTTAATACAAAAGAAATCCTATGTGTTATACCAAAAAATAAAAATAATTAACGTCAAAACGATACTCACTTAGGCCCTATTTCATAAAATTAAAAATTAAGTGTTGAAAGTTGAATACTGAATTTTTTGACCTGGAATGCTATTTGATATGCACTGAATTTTAAGAACTGAATTAAATAAGCTGTTTAGTTTGTGCAGTGAGCTGAAGTCTAAAATTCATTAATTTTTCAACATTACCCTTCAAAATTAATATTGAACTAGTAAATTATAATTAATTATATAGACAAATATAAAACTACCAAAATTATAATAACATACATAAAATATTAGAAAAATACTCAACAATAATACTAATTACTATTATCACATTATGTATAACAGTATATATTATGTATAACAGTATATGAATAAAAACCCAATTAGAATATATGTCAGTTGTATATGAAATAGTACTTGAAATATTTGTCAAATATCGAAAATACTAATATCGCACCAAAATTTACTAATACCAAAAAAAATTACTAATGCCACAAAAGACTACTAACTTTGACCATTTTTCGCGTTACCCTCTCTATCTTTTTTTGGCTACAACTTATCTCATTCAACAATAGAAAGATGACATAATACTCTGCCGTTAATTTTTTCGTCCAATATTTAATGATAAAAGTCATGTGCTGAGCACATGTGCCCTTAAAATATTTATTGTAACTTGAATACCCATCATACACACATACACACAACATAATACTTAATTTATAATATACAGATTTAATTAGCTAATATTAATTCTTATTTTATTTAATTTGCATTGAAATGAGTTTTAGGTATGACACATTGTAATAGTTTAACACTTAATAATATGTTAACGTTATTCTATGACAAAATATGAATATAAATGACACATCATCATATGTGCGCTTGGTTATATATTTTTCAAATAAGTTATAATAAATATTCTTATTTCAGTGTTTACAGAGTATGTATAATTTAATTGCTTTGTATTCATAATATTATGTATAAAATTTCATAAAACTTGAAGAAAATAGGTAATATTTGTGGAAAGATTTATAAATTTTGTTTAAAAATTCATAAAATTTGAAAAAAAAATTACAAAATTAAGAAAAAAATATAATGACTTACAAAGATTTTTTTTTACTGGGACATAAAATATATCGAGAAGCTTAAAAATGGGTACGTAAAAAAAATAAATGGATCAAATTTGATTTCATACTGTAAATTTATGTCCAAATGTTATGAATTTAACACATAAACAATGCAAATTAAATAACATAAAAATTAATATTAACTAACTTAATCCATAAATTGTATATTACGTATACAATAAGTATTCTTCAGGGAACATGTGCACAACACATAATTTTTATCGTTAAATATTGGACAAAAAACTATTAGAAGGGTGTTATATCATATTTTTGTAGTTGAAGGAGGTAAGTTGTAGCCGAAAAATAATATAGGGGTAATGTGAAAAATGTCATAGTTGGAGGGGGTAAAGTGTAATTAACCCTTCATATTATTATAGATGTGAATATCTAATTAGTTTAACGGTGAGTTTGATTTCACTTTTTTATAAACGGGTTGGGTTGTGTATGAATGATAATTATCTAGTCAATTAGGTTATAAATGGGTCAACCACCCATTAAAAATTCAACCTATACAGATGTTACCCAAACACTCCTAACAAATAGCTTTCAATTGTCTCAATCTTAGAGTGAAGGGGGAGAAAGAGAGAGTAATATACAAATATGTGTGATGAGCGCGTAATATTGCATATGTATAGGCTCATCATATCTACTTTGGCACGCGTGCGCGAGTTTTATTGCATATTATAGTTGATATTGCAGGTAAGATATTTTTTTATTCCGTTATAGGTTCATCACGGTAAAAAAGTATCTCGTGTAATCAATATGATACCCGATTGTTCCTATCAACTTCCAGAGTTCAAAAGCACGCCGTCGAACCTATTAAGGCTCAGAAAAGTGTTAAGAATTGAAGGAAGGAATCTCGAGAGGTCAAGGGCTGGAGTTAGAAAGAATAAATTGCAGAAAAGTCAACCGAATGGCCTATAAACATCTCAACCTGATGATGTTGATGTGTAGAAGAAATTAGAAGAACCAGGGACCTATCTCAATTGGATGGTCCAAAAGCAGGCCAACCGGATGACCCTTCAATACATAGACCAAAAAAAAAGTACTGCAGCCTAGTTCATCCGGATGGTTCAAAATAGGCCATCCAGAAGAGATGTAATATCAGATGACAAACTGAGATGTTGCAGCCTATCTCATCCAGATGGCCCAAAATTGACCAAAGTAGGAATCCAAAAACACATCAATTTTGGGTTAACCCATTCCGACCGACTTTGACTTGACACCTTAACCAAACTAGTCCTCTTGTCTTAAATGGACAGGATGACTAGTTTGACCTGATCCCTTACAACTAATTGGAAGTGGGTTTGGAAGCTGCAAATTTCACATAAGTTGAAAGGCTTCCTACAGCTTTGTAACGCCTCGATTTTTCAAAATATTAATTTAATCTTTTTAATATCATGTTACTAGTCAAAATAATAATTAAAAAGAAATTCACCTTTTATAAATTAAATTTAAAACAGTTAAATAAAGTTGCAAAGTCTGAATGTAAAAAATAAAAATACCTCATCTTTTGGGTTTACATTGGAATTTAAAATAAATAACAGAGCAGACAAGGGATATTGGAACTACGTGTTGAACTCTTATTCTGTGACCACTGGCTCCTATTGCTAGGACGGATACTCTGTCTACTCGTCTCTATTTGCCATAAAACACTAAGGGCAAAGAAGTTACTCCAGTGAGTATTTAAACTAAGTACTGAAAATTACTCAAAAACCAAACTCAAAGGGTAACACGCATGCAATAGAATATATGACAACAATTGAATAAATCTGTACAATCAAACAAGTAAAGTAAACACATATGTATGTTATGTTTTCTTTGTTTAATGTTTCTAAAAATCTCAACTAGGAACTTCGAATCTTACCCTACTATCTAGCATTGGACACTTTGTTAATATTGATTAGTCATTACCTACCTAGGACTCGTAGTTTGAGGTTATGTACCTAACTTGAATACTGACCCAGTAAGGAAAGAACTTTCTACCATTCACTCAAGTCAATAATCAGCTCACCCTAGCTAGATTCGACCAAACACGGCATCACTAGTGTCAAGTATCAACAAATCTTAACCGCTTTCCATTTACTGGCTTATGGATGCCCAAGACCCTAGTCGTCACTCCCTCGGGGCTTGAAGTTGCAACACAAATATTTCCAAAGTCACCCTCAATCGTCTCCAACAACTTCTAGTTTGGGTCCTTAAAATGAGACTCTAACTCAGTGGGACTCTAACCCACAAAATAGTTATGCAGAACTCTAACTCATATAATCAAACATGGGACTCTAACCCATTTAAACAAACATGAGACTCTAATCCAGAAAATAATTATGCGGGACCCTAATCCACATAATCTAACATGTCACAACAAGCCTACAATACGGGGTGAACATCTTTTCTATTAAATTCACTTACTTGTTTCTACACAATTTCACTATGGATGATGCTCACCCTACACTTTACACTTCTTTGTTCAAGCAATATTTGAATCAGTGTCTCTAACGTATTTTCTAAGTTTTCTCCAAACAACCCCAAAGTCACATGTCATATTCAACTATTGATAATGAGTAGCACGATGGCTGTAACATATTCTTTTCATAACTCAATGAGCAGCACGACAACTATCACTAAATCATTCCACAAAACATCGGACAACACGATGACTGTATCCCAACTAATCAACAACACGTCGGTCAACACAATGGCTGTACTCGATGCTTTCATCGGTATCCAACAACTCCAGATGTGCAACAATCCTCAAATTTTACATCTCGACAAAATATCACATTAAACAATTCTAAATACGTATTCAACAATAAACCTTAGCATAAACATTATGGCAAGGTCTCACGGGGCAATCCTGCTCTCATGAAATCGCACGGAGATCTTTAGATATAGACAAAGTGAGATGGATGTTTGTGCACTGTGTTCATGCAGTCTGGATATATTGTGGTATGAAAATGGAAACTGAAATGTTTGAGCAGTATGTTGAAAAATTCTAAAAATTAAATAGGTTAATTGAACGTTTAGAACTCGCTTGAGTGGGCCTCTAAAATATAAGTTTTGAGAAAAGAATTTGACTTTCTGAAAATTCGTCAAAATTCTGAAAAATGGATCAAGTCACTCAAGCAACTGTTTCCCGCTTTTTCTGGAAAATGGAAAATGGTTTGTACAAATGTGAAAGAGAATTCTTCTCTCTCTCTCTCTCTCTCTCTCTCTCTCCACCAACTTCTTGCCTTTTCTCTCTCTCACATTTATACACTGTTTATACAAATAGTTTGTACCGATAGCAAAGTTGCTTTTCAATTTGTATGTTCCTTTAAAAAATTAAAATAATAATACTTGATCAGCAACATAAAATGGAGAAAGTACAAAATGAGTGAATTGATCAGCAACATAAATCTGGACTATTTTTGTTTTTGGGTTAAGACCCATTATTTTTAAAGGGTTCATAGGTCAGGCCTTCTAATGGACAAAATTATCTTTATTGATTGTGCCGTTTGTTACCTGATATTTCCAATACTCTTACAATCATTCAAACTATAATTTTCTTCGTCTTTATTTAAATTTTTTTGTATTTATTGTTTTTTCATCACTTTTTTGTAGTATATTGGTTCGTCTCGATAAGAAATGCTAAAAAATATAAAATTATGTACGAAAGTTAAATAAAAATTAAAAAATGAAAAATAAGACAAAATAAGAATTTTTGTTACTTATTTTCCGTCTTTAGTGAACTTTTTTTTAAAATTTTTTGACATGATTTTATGTTTTTTTAGATTTCTCATGTTGAGACGATCCGACAAACCATAAAAAATTAATCAAACCATAAAAATACAAAATTAATTTAAATAAAGACAAAAAATTAATTTAAATAATTTAGGATAAATATATTAGATGGTTTTTAATCAAACATGGAAAGTAAAGTGAAAAACGTACTACGGATAATGTTATTTGCTGGTTTAAAATAAAACAATTAGAACAAATAATATTACTTGTGTTTTTTTTTTTTTATGTTTTTAACAAATAACCTTATCTGTTTGCAACTTTTATGTAGTTAACATAAATAAAAAAATTAGAATAGATGTTATCTCTTGTAATTTAATTATTACATATATAGTTTGCATTGTTTCATAATGTCATCTCTTCCAACATTCTATGATAATATTATTAGATAATATTAACTACAAATGTCATAGATAACAATATCAGATACCAATATCAGATAATGTTATTTGCAGAGATGATATATAATATTTTCTAATAATGTTATGAGTTAATTTATATCTTAAAACTTTATCTGTTAGACATGATAAAATTATCTTTTGGTCCAGTTTCTCCATTTGGATTGTGATAATTATTAAATTATTGTCTTATTATTTTTTATTCTTATTTAAATTTTTTTATTTTGCATTAATTTTTTTTTGTTAATTGTTCGTTAGTCTCAATAAGAGATTTCAGAAAAGTATAAAATTATGTTTAAAAACAAAAAAAAAAGAAAAAAAAGAAAAAAATAAGCCGAAACATAGTATGTTTTGACTTATTTTTAGTCTTTAGTGAATTTTTTTAATTTTTGGACATAATTTTATATTTCTTAGATTTCTTTCATCGAGACGAACCAAAAAACCCAAAAAAATGATAAAAATATAACAAATACAATTTGTTTTTGAATAATGACAAACAAAATCTAAATAATTTGGGCCTAATTTAAATAATTTGTGCCTTTCAAATAAAATTGACGTGTTTCGTGCAAGATTATTTTTAATATTGATGCGTCAATAGAATTTCTAGTTCTAATTTATTATTAAATAAACTAATTACATTATAAATCTTTTACTTTGAACTTTTAACTGAGAGTTCCTCAATTATATGAGGCTACTAAGGAGACAATTTTTCCTCCAACTTAAAAAGTGACTTCAATTCACCAATGTCTACAAAGTGGGATCAATATTTTTTTTATAGAGGAGTGCTAAGATTTCAAAAAACTTTCTTCGAAAATATTTTTGAATTCAAAATTAAGGGTTAAGATTTATTGGGATAAGAAAGTCTATAAATTCAAGTAAATCTACGCTGTTCATTTTGAGTTTTATTTGAAAAGTTTTTTGAGATAAAAGATTTTTCCTCTCACTTATATTTAAAGGAAACAGTGATTTTTAATTGGTTGTCAAGGCCTAGAATAAAAACTACATTATCCTTTTTGGTAGGAATTCTGGAAGAAAAGCACATTCGTTGGCAAAGATATGATAGGTGCACTGGCTGTATCCCAACATTGGTGCACTCATTTTGTATCTGAATAAATAACTACTCCACAACTTGCTAATTTAATGAAGATCCATTACATAAATAGCAATAATTGGATGAGCTTTTTTAAAGAAAGTATATTATATCTGCTAATCAAACAACAAAAGAATGATGGAAGGAGTAATGGAGTACAGAATATGCAAAGTGTAGCCTTAATTTATATATATATATATATATACTAATAGTTTGTTATTTAATGGACCACAATGTCAACCAATTATCCCCATAACCTCCTTACAATCACGCAATTCCACGCCATATCCTAATAGAAAAGTCTAAAACCACACATGCATACAAATGCACAAATACTCAAGTACTCACATATAGACCTATATATCGAAATGAGAATCTGTTATGCATTACACATAGCAAGGCGTGTTATGCGTCAATATAATGTCGTTTTGATGGGCGAAACACTGTCCGAAAAAAACAAATTATTGGTTTCGATAAATATGATCTATAGACCTCTACATAAGGATGATAACCGCGCTAGCTGATTAATTAAACATAACCCAAATGCCAAAAGTCATTTCCCAGTGCTATAATTTAAAGTGGTGGGTTCCTAATTAACCATTGCTATTGTTTCTATCTATCCCTCTGTGATACAAGGAAGAAAATGAATGGGTAATATCATTGCTTCTAGCTTTGATTTCCAAACTTATAAATCATTAAACATAACATTTGATCGTTACCCTTTTTCAAACAATACCAAACCAGTGAAAGAGTATTGATTACGGAAGCATTATTGGGTGGGGACATGATTAAATTATAGGTTGATGGAGATGCCCATTCTTAGGGGGCCCACGTTTTTTAATCGACCAGAGTAGTACTCCCGAGTGCCCCCACAGTCTCCTTTGTTTGGTAATGGCCACAACCGTCTGCTTTTAAATTGCTCTTACTGGCAGCAATAACTCAATGCATAGTCCGCCTCACATATAGAGAGAGAGAGAGAGAGAGGACAATGCATTTGGACCATATCAAGTGATGGACAGCAGAAAGAGGACGGTAGGTATCGTTTTTTGAAATTAAAATTGGTACATGGGGACCAAGTTGATGTACAAACTTCGATCGGTGGAGATTGTTAACGCATCTTTTGAACTCTTCCTAGAAAAAAGGGTGATCGGTGCAAAAAACCTATAAAAAAGGAAGAAAATAAAGGGCTTCGGAATTATTCGAAGGGTTTTTCAGCTTATGGCCAATTATTAGACTATAAACCGACGTACAGTAAGACCATCAGTTTGATTGTGATAGGTTAGAAAAAAATCAAGAGAGAAAATGTGGACGAAAAAGTAGGTCGTCACTTGAACAACAAGCGTGACTTGTGGCAAAGCTTGAACAATAAGAGTGAGATTCATACACTTTTTGAGTGTGGTGTGAACAAGAATAATATTAACGTCTGATAAGAGATACATATCGTGCATGTAATTTGTCAAGACCATTTATGTATGAATTGCAAGTTGAATCTAAATTCTCTTTTGAAAGTTGATTGAAAAATAAAAAGAGAAGATCCTGGAGCTTAATCCCACACAGGTTACAAAAGTGAATCAAAGTGAGTATATATACTCTAGGAAGATGTGGAGCCTTTTAATCCACGTTACGATTCTATTCACGACTCTAAGATCCAACCAAGATTTTTGGGTACCTAGTCCTGTAACTGCAACCAAAAATTAGTGTCTCACTGGCTAAAGTTGGGCCAAGAAGTACTCCAATGCCTAAGTTAGTACTTGAAGAAGAAGAAGATGCAAAGTACTGAGGTTGAAAGGTTGTGGTTACCTCATTTCTCAGGTACTGTACCTTTTACACTGCCCTTAGCTTGAACACCAAGCTTAGATTGGCATGTGCGAACCACATTCCCAGATGATAGTGTCCCATGATCAAATTCTATTATGACATCATCCAGTGGCATGATGAATAATAACTCATGCTTCGCGTGTTGATCCTCCTGAATGACACGTGGAGATTATGGCATGATGCAAACGAGCTCGACTTAGTAACAATAGTATGTACTCGGCTCGGACCCATGAAGTGCCCTTATACTGATAGGGAGACACTATGTGTCATGGCCTTGGTCTGGGCTCGATCTGAAGTTGTATTGTTGACCAAGGCTTGGCTCGGTTCGGTCCCAATAGCTTGGTCCCCCAATTTGGGCTATGGACCATGGGCCTGGTCTGAGATCGACCCAACCTATTGACATTGCTAACCTTGGACTTGGCCTGGATCAAACCCTACAAATGCGGTATGGCTCATTAAGTGTCCTAATCCGATCCTGCACAATAACCCCTCAACTCTTCATTTGCTCGACAGAGGAGGAGTTGATCTCTGAAAATTGGACCGACTACGATTTTGACGAACTGAAAGGTGAATGGAAGGATGAATGTAAGGACCCGTTGTTGATACTAGATTTTGCCCCACCGCTCGAAATTTCCGGGCGCGACACCCGTTTTAAATTCATCAGTAATAAATAAATATTTTGTATTTTAACCCATGTTTCGTGTGAACCGTCGCAACATAGATTAATATTAGAAATTTAAATTTAAGATTTGCATTTTTATAGTTTAAACACAAAATTAAACTATTTACATATACATGTGTGTGTGTGTGTGTGTGTGTGTGTATACAGGTCATCAGTTATGTATATATATGTATTCCTAGCCTTATAATGTTTTCTTCCAACCATGACCTCAACCTGGACTCCTACTCCTGCTCTTCATCCTTAGCCCACAACAGACTTCCCATCAGCATACCATGGTAGTCTCATCCATGGCAACCAAGCCTTGACCCCCACTCCTTTGTTTTCCTCCTTTGGACGCCCATAGTTTTTTCCCAACCGTTGGATGCATTTCTATCCATTGCCTATAAATAGCAAACCTTGTTTGGTTCATGGAGACCACTGGTGTTGGAAAATTCTGAGATTGAGAGAGAGCAAAAGAGTGAGAAGAAAAAGGAGGAGGAGGAGGAGGA
>JABCMJ010001246.1:0-38280 GCA_014822125.1 Arbutus unedo
ACTTCACCTCAAACATATCTTATCACTCAATCTATATCATATACTTCAATACGAACCAATTAATAACCTTTAGATCACATAAATTGATGAAAATTTTCGAGCCGTTACAAAATCTCTAGCATGCATGTTCGGGGCATGTGAGTTATCACAAAATAAAGATAATGATGAAGAAGGCTATGCTCAGAGGTCTTCCTCAGCTAGAAGTGCAAGGAGATGTGATTTGTGCAAGGTGTCAATACGAAAAAGCACATCAATTGCCGTATGTGAAGTCGAAGTTCAAAGCCAAGGAACCTTTGGAGGTCGTTCACTCAAATGTGTTCGCGCGGATGAAAACAAGCATCGATTAACGGCATGCGCTACAGGGTGACCTTCATTGATGAATTTTCAATGTAAGTGTGGATAGACTTTATGAAAGAAAAGTCTAAAACTCTATCAAAATTTAAAGAGTTTCATGAGAAGGTCGAAAGTGAGTTCTGTAAAAGGATTCAATGCTTAAGAACGGATAATGGTGGAGAGTATATGTCGAAAGAACTCTCAACCTATCTAAAGGAGTGCAAGATTCGATGCCAATTGACCTACCCCGGTACACCACAGCAAAACGGGGTTGCTGAAAGGAAGAACCGACACCTTGTAGAGATTTTTCGAAGTATGCTACATGCAAAGAATGTGCCTAGCCAATTATGGGCAGAGTGCATGAAGATGGCAGCTCATGTGATCAATAGGCTACCACAGGCAAAGTTAGGTTTTATCTCACCCTACGAGAAGTAGTGGTTGACACCGCCCATAGTAAGTCATTTTTTAGTCTTCGGATGTGTGTTATTTTTTTGTGTCAGATCACTTGTGGAGCAAGTTCGATAAGAAGGCGATTCGTTGCATCTTTGTGGGCTACAACAATGAGAGAAAATGGTGAAAATGTTGCGACCCTACAATTGGTCGTTGTTATACATTAAGGAACATGGTCTTTGATGAAGCTTCATCATGGTAGTCGGCGCAAAAGGTAGAGTTGCCAAATTCCAGAGATCTAGAACATCATTTGCAAGAGAAGTTGAAGGAAATAAACGAAGGAGAAGAACCTTATGATTCAACTAAGGATCTGATGCATACTGTAGGTGAAGGTGAACAAGAGCCTAATTTGCACAGTATGCCAGGAAAATCTATAAGCCCATGGCAAACTGGAGTACATCCTCCAGAAGAGATTCAGCCTAGTCAACAAGAGGTGGAAGAAGACAACCCATCGCTAAGGAGATCTACCTGACAAAGGAAGCTGAACACAAAATATATGAATATTGCCTTGGCTGAAGAAGAGAGTGTGAAAGAGCCAACGACTTTTGAAGTAGCATCCCGAGACAAGGAGTGACAGAAGGCAATGGATGAAGAGATAAAGGCACAAGACCAGAATCAAACTTGGGAATTAGTTTCAAAATCTAAGGATGTGAAGCCGATATTATGCAAATGTGTGTATAAAGTCAAGACTCGTCCTGTGGATCAATAGAGAGGTACAAGGCTAGACTAGTGGCTTAAGGGTTCTCGCAACAATACGGGCTGGACTATGATGAGACATTTAGTCTAGTAGCGAAAACTATAACAGTGCGAGTGTTGATAGCAATTGTAGCAAGCAAGTCTTGAAAGCTATGGCAGATGGACATGAAGAATGCCTTCCTACATAGAAAAATTGATCGAGATATATACATGGAGAAACCAAGGGGATTTAAAAGTAAAAGGCATTCGGATTATGTCTCCAAGTTAAGGAAAGCCTTGTATGGCCTCAAGCAAGCACTGAGGGCATTGTACAGCAAGATAGCTGAATTTCTATTACAAAGCGGATTCTCAGTTGCACCCACAGACTCTAGCCTATTTGTGAAACTCATAGAAAATAAATTAGCAACAATGCTAGTATATGTGGATGACCTAATCATCACCGGAGATGACGAGGATGAAATTCGAAGGATAAGAGAAAACTTGTGAGTATGGTTCCAGATGAAGGAACTTGAAGAATTAAAGCACCTTCTTGGACTGGAGATTGATCGAACCAATGAAAGTTTATTCCTCTGCCAGCAGAAGTATCCGAAAGATTTGATAAAGAAATATAGGATGCCTGAGTGCAAGCCAATTGCAACACCAATGGAGGCCAATGCCAAGCTATGTTCGGAAGCAAGAAAAGACTTGGAGGATGAGACTATGTATCGGAAAATAGTAGGCAGTCTAATCTACATTACACTGTCAAGACCTAACATTGCATATGCGGTTGGTGTTGTTAGTCACTTCATGCAAACACCAAGGAAGCCCCAACTTGAAGCAGTACATCGAATACTGAGATATGTGAAAGGTACAATAGATTTTGATCTCTTGTACAAGAAATGCGAAGCATGCAAACTGACTGGCTACTGCGACGCTGACTATGGTAGAGATCATGACACGCGGCAATCAACTACGAGATATGTATTCAACCTTGGTTCAAGAGTTATCTCTTGGTGTAGCAAGAGACAACCTACGATATCTTTATCAACCACAAAGGCTAAATACAGAGCGGTGGCGATGGTAGCACAGGAAAGCACATGGCTTATGCAACTAATGAACGATATCAACTAGATGACAATGCAGTGGTATTGCATTTTGACAATCAATCAGCAATTTGCTTGGCCAAGAATTCAATATTCCATGCTAGGACCAAGCATGTAAAGGTACACTATCACTTCATGAGAAAGAAAGTACTTCAAGGAGAGATAGAGATAAGCTACATAAAGACCGATAACTAAATTGTAGACTTATTTACCGAAAGACTTAGCAAAGCTAAGTTCAACAAGTTCAGAAAGCAACTTGGCATGATGAGTAAGATAGATATTAGAGAGTTGGTGCTGAGGGAGAGCGTTGAAAGATCATCACCACCTCTCTTAAGTTTTCCGAAGTCTTCCGGATGTCACCGGAAAAATCTAGAATACTCCAGAACCATCTAGATTCCTTTAGAACGTTCCAAAAACTTCTACACTTTGCTAGAGTCTTCTGAAATCTTCCAAAATACTTTGGACTGCACTAGAACTTTTCGGATTATACTAAAATATTCCAGAATATAATGGAAGCTTATGGCTTATCTAGAAGTATCTTAAAGTATGGAGTGATATAATGTTCTAGAAGAAGAGCGCATTAGTTCCTATAAATAGAAATAAGATCTTCATTTGTAGGTAATGCAAAAAAGAGGCCAAGTAAGTGAGGTGCCCAAGTCCTAAAATAAGTGAGTGTCAAAGAGTGTTCTTTCTTGATCGAGTTGTGTGTTTACTTTTGTGTGTGTGAGAGTCATAGTGTGTTTTTGTGTGTATAAATATAGTGTACAAGTTACTTGTAATCATTAAAATTATAGTTTTTAATTGTGTTCAACTCAACAGGATCCAACCAAGAGCAACGATAATTCTCTCCATCAAACTTGAGGGGTAGTTCATAAATTCAATCCCCACAAAGTCAACCCCAATATTTATCAATAAGGTTGTGTTCGGTCAAAGATTTGAGAAGAAATTTGTTAAGCAGAGAAAGTAAGGGTGAAAAAAAGATGCATTCAACTCGCAAAGTGAAATTCTCTATTTTTATTTCCATCTTCAAATTCATATACAAGTCCTTAATACTAAGGGAGGGGTTTGCTAGCGTGAGAACTGGTGGTTGGGGCATGAACTTGAAGCCCGGGATTTAACTCCCAGCATCAACAAAACATACTAAAAGAACAGGCAAAAAACATATCTTCATTTGATTTTTTGTCGCATGAAAAAGTTCATAGGTGGCAGACATACTAAAGGATTGACCACTAGAGAGTAAATTATCAGAAAATCACATACATAAAAGTAATTCAATTCAAAATAAAAGTCTTTCCTTTACCTTTTTGTTTTCCTCCAAATCCATCCACACCAATGGTATTTCAGCCGGAACGAAAGTGTTGAGCATCCCCTTTACTTACAGGTACAGCATGCTCGGCCAGTACCAGCAGGTGCGGTAAACAATTAGTAAATGTGATCCAAACAATACCTTGTAGTAACAAGGATCCTAAACTACCCCTAAATGGAAACTAAAACAAGGGAAGATGCTGCAGTTGTGCACAATTCACATCTTCCTTGGTAATTCTTATTTGGATCATTTGTATTTCATTACCTAAGTGACATTAGTCACATCATCACTAATCAACCAAAATGTAGTTTCTTTTCTACTTGAGCAAAAGTGAGAAGTCAAATTACTTCACTTGTGATATCTTTCCCGAGACCCAACTTTTATTATCTGCAATGCCAATAGAAGCAAAGTCACTCTTACTACTACTGCTTTCCCCAGTTTTTGAGCAGCTCTCAACTGCAGTTTTTTTACTCGGAATTACAGAACCAGCCTCCTCATCGAAATGTTTTCTCTGCGCGACCTCTTCATCAGCAGCATCAGCACTTCTTCCATCTTCTTCTTTATCACCCCTGATTACAAGCATCAAGTAACCACAAATAACTTCAGTATGTTGCATCATAACAAAAAGTAGCTTATATCAGTAGCAGTGCACCCCGAGGAATCTGATTGGACGACCCTAAGCAAAGTACGATCAACCACCATATGTTTTCCTTTTACTTTTTTCTACCGGTTATCAATTATTGCCATACACCAATTTGTTTTCGCCACTATCAGATCTTTTCATCTGCGTCCAGGATTGTTTATGATGCAAGGGCCACCACAAAAACTAAGATTTTGTAATGTTTTAAAGTCCCCCCTAAAACCCATTTGTTAAACCTACTCAAGATTAGCTTTTTATCACTCAAGCTTAGCAACTGAAATAATTGCACTCAAGCCCCAACCTTGAGCTATGTTTGTTAAAAGATGATAGGAAGCCTAAAACACCTAAATAATGTGCCGGAGCTGAGTTGCTACCTGTAAGCAGTTTAATACAGTCATTACTGCAATTTTATTAGAACGGCCTCCAATAAAAAATTGAAATAACATACCGAGAATAAATGACAAGCCCAACAGCAACAGCAGCAAAAGCTATGAAATACATCCAATCAACCTGAGGTGGAATACTGGATTCAGATTTACAGCAGCAATACCTCTATACGTCAAATTTGTAGGGATTTGCACTGAAATACCAAAAAATTGTTTCTGACAAACCTTCTCATGGTATGCAAAGATGCGAATCAAAACTGTCCACATGTCTGAGGTCAACAAAGACAGGTTTAGCATTGTGGACCCACTGATCTGCATAAAAAAAAAAAGAGAAGCTTAGAAGATAAGAGACTAGATAAAAACTAATCGCGGTAGAACTGTCAATGTTGATATCAAGTTTCCGGATGGAAATCCAAAAATTAATTGGTTATACTCAGTATAGTTATCTGATCGAGTCAACGGTGCAGTTTCAAAAGATTACTGTGGATATTTACCATGTACTTATGCTCAAGACACTTAAACTTGACCGATGGAACATCTTTCCGAGAAGTAAGAATCGCAGAAACCTCCATATCGCAAGTTCATGATTTTGGATTTTCTTTTTCAAAGATTAAATCCAAATGCTTCTGTAACAACTTAGAATAATAGTCAAATACATGAGTATTACATGGCAACGAAAAGAGTCATCATTGAGGTAGAATGTTTAATTCAAAGAACTATAGAACCAATCTTTTTTTTATCTTCTGCCATTCCTGTGGTTGAAACTGACTTGAACTTATATTACTGTTGCTCCTAAAGTCTCATGGCACAAGGACCATGAGTGCATTCACATCATAAATTTTAAAAAACAACCTGCATCCATTTGTTGGCACAATAGAATCCACATAAATCGTGGTACGTGTCCCGTTGATTGATTTATTGCTTGTAATTGCAGGGATATTCACATGGCTTAGGATAAAGGTAGAGTAGATCCTAATTGGAGACTTGGATGATTCAATTAGTTTTTCTGATTAGGCTGAGTTGCATTTTTTGTTGTTGCCATAGGTAATCAACAGTAGCAAATCATGAACCCATTATAAGGGGATTTTCAATTAGTCTTCATTTCACATGGCTACAAACAATGAGGACTCATCTCCCTACTCTAATTTTTAATCAGTTTCTCTCATTCATTTTGAAGTTATGATTCCATGAGACCCGTTATCGAATGGACACCTCTTGTCTGTTTACGCAACTTCAACACTCATCCTGACCCAGTTCAAAAGAAAATGCAAGGATACTCCACCTGACCATCTCCATACCTTGTAGACCAAACCATACATGGTGGTCTCTTGAGCTTCATTCAGGCACCAGGTTTCCTGGTTATGTAAAACTAAAAACAAAAAAAACAAAAGAAGAGACTAGAAAGAAACAAATTTTGTCTTTGCCCTTTTTTTTTCAAAATCAATCTTACTAAATTCCACAATACTAACTCAAATGAGTGAAGAAGATATGGAACAGCTAACATTCACAAACCTGTGTTACATGGACTCTTCTATTTCCCCCCAAATAAGCTGTCTCCTACAGATATGACATGGATATGGATATGGAAGTGGATGTGGGATGTGTCCGACACCCTTACCCAATTGAGAAAGTAAGATCACAAATTTTGTGATATCTGAAGAAACATTTCTAGCATTTAACATGGATATTGATTATATGTCTAAGTAATTCGCACCATATTACCTATGTACAATTTTACAGTACAAAAATGTGAATATGTTTAGGACGTGTCTGCATTCCCAACCTTGGGACACAAATCGTAATATCCCAAGACCTAATTTTCGTAAGGTCTGATGCTTGGACACGCACCTGGTACCCAAGTCCAAGTAAATTCAGGAAGATGAGATAAAAAAATAACGAACTGGGCCTGGAGAAGGCAAAGACAGAACAACCACCAGAAAAACCGAATTCTCAAAAACAAGCAAGAGCAAAGAATGTTAAGATATACACATGGTTACAAGAACAATCTTTAAAAAGATATCAAGCACATGTGATGACAATGGCTCTGGTCAACCACTTCCTCAAAGTACACTATTAGGCCCGATTTTACAGGTTTATCAAGCCAAATAATATTAGTGGTAACAAAAATAAATTCAACACTAGAAACAGAATTTTGCGGCAAAACAGATGTAAGAATTCGTTAAATTGTTAACTGAATATGTTGCCCTTGGCCTCGACTGAGCAGAATGGCGGAAAAGGATTACAATAACAACACAATTGATGGGACACATCTAGTCCATACCTTGAGCAAGATGGGAACACCAGAGTAAAACAGAAACATCGCTACTGCAAATCCAATAAAAGGAAGCACCTACAGTAGACAAAATGTGGAGTTTGTTATGATGAATCTGTTGGACGAAATCTTGAATTCATTATTCTGAAAACTAAGGTATAGAAACTACAAAAAAGAACTAATAGGCCGGCATGGGAGACAACTTGCTCTTCATTTCTAACTATTCTCTATTAAATACATATTAGCCAATTAGAAACTTAGCAGTGTTGGGATGGAACTTATCATTGCAAACTGAGTTTGAACAGCCAAGACCACTGCTTTCCTTGAAAGTTCATGACACCAAGAGTTATAGATCGACAAGGCATTTAATTTATATTCATTATCCTTTTGGTATTTCCACCACCCAATTTTTTACCAATATACTAATACTTTTTGCATAAGCAGCAATTACAAAATTTCCCTTGAAGACATTGGGTAATTGGACCTACACAACTGGGATGTCCCTTGAAGACATTGCTATCCATATAGCTGTATACTACATGTGTCATTGTGTATTTGAGGTTATCAAAATTCCCTTATCTAAGAACCATTTCAAAGTGCAACTAAAAACTATCAAACCAGAAAATATTAACATCAATAGAGTTAAAAGAGCTTTGGAAGTCCTACATTACAAAACATAAGTTAATACACCTTACAATTGCCTTACAAATGCAACTTGAGTTAATTTTTAGCTAATCCAGATTTCAATAATTTTGGCTCCTAAACTTCCATGCCTTCCTGAGTTTCCATACCACCACATGTGCTTGAAGTATTCTCATCCAAAATTTTCTGAACAGGAGATGATTATGATGTGCGACGCATTGTTTGCTTGCTCTTTGATAACATGTATTTCTATGAATGTAAGTCTTGTCCACATGCAAGTGCATGTGTTCATGAGAGAGAGAGAGAGAGAGTTGGAAAAGAGTCTTACTGCCCCAGCTGACCACTGAATAGAGCGAAGCTCATTACGCTCAAGTATGCTTCTGAAAGCATTGTTAAAGAATACAAGTTGAAGGCAACAAAAGCATAGAACAGATTGCAAAGTTGTTCTCCACAAACCAAAAGTTCAAAGGGTATGAACAGGCAAACAAATAGTAACGTCCGGAAGTAATGCCTATACATGCTAATTAAAGTATGTGAAACTATTATGACACTCCAAACCCATTTGATTTCCTCTATAAAACAGAATAATCTTCGATACACAACAAAATTTGAAAAACAAGAAATGTAGGATACATTTGGCAAGCACTTATAATAGCACCAAAAAAACCCAGCATCGCCATGAGCTCAACCCTATCAGCACTTTTCACGAAGAACTCCTTCAGAAGACAGATAAAAGGAAGTACTATTGCAATATTAGATGTAGGCTTATAGCACAGTGCAAATAAGAAAACTTGCACCCAATTAACCAAAAAAACTAATTCATTTTCTGCCATTAAGTAGTCTTCTGAGCCATTCAAGGCTGGCGTAGCCCGACTTATAACAATAATTCAAAATCTCTTGTTTCATGTCATTTACTGTTTCCTCGTCCAACACCCAATCAAAACCATGAAACAAATATTACTGACTTATCTAACAGATGATAACTTTAAACCATGAAATTTTAAAATGAATTAGACAGTGTAGGCATGCAATTTGTTCGTAAACCAAATTTACATGATAGTAGGTACTCTTCAATCTTCATCTTTCGGGGCTCTTCTCATGTACGTCTTTGTTTAATAAACTCGTACATAACCCAAATGTCCAGTCTTCTCTCCCACAAAAAAGGGTTTAGATTACAGGTGTGCCTCTCAAATTAAGGTTCTTATGTGGTCACTGGATCATGACAGTCTAATGACTGGTGACACTTCCAAAAAAGGAAACCCAATTACTATATTTGCCTTCAGTGATGCATCATGGGTAGAACGAATGATGAGTCACGGGATCAATTATTTTTGCATTCCTAACAGCCTTGATGTCATTGCAACTGGATAATATTTGTTGGGTGGCTCCGGCTTCTTGTTCTAAATTGCTTTACAATATTTTTGGGTTTTGGATGCGAATATGCAATCATCCAGCAAGAAAGTGAAGGGTGTTGTGAGATTTTTTATTGGAGCTCTATCTTTTGGGTTATTTGGTTGGATAATGCTAGAAATTTTCAGGAACAATCAGTTATTGATTCCTTATGAGATAGTGTGTTATTTGCCATCAATTTAGACTTCAGCATCTACTCATTTTAGGGCTATACTTCTGTTTTTAAATTCTAGGGATTGGAGGGCACCGGCGGTGTTAAATATTTAGTTCTTCAGTTTGTGTTTTTATCTTGCATCATTTCTATGGTAGACAGCTGGTCCTCAGATCGTTGTACTCTTTCCTCATATCTATCATACGAGTTCTTTCAGTTGCCGACCAAGAAAAAGTATGATATGTGGGTGGGAGAGGGGGAGAGAGAGAGAGAGAGAGAGAGAGAACTAGATCTGCCTTAATTGACTCCATGGGTATTTAAAGCAACCATTGCACATTTTCAGTCAACACTCGGAAGAAACCAGAAAGCAATATTTGTTCCCATGAGAATAAGGTACAGATAGAGACAGCCAGAAGCAATAGCAGCGGGGAAAATATTTAATTATTAAGCAGGTGCCATTACTTAAGCCAAAGAGTTACAAATACCAAATGAAAGAAAGCCAAAAAGTCCATGGCTGGATAAAGGATCAGGGGAAAAAAAAAGAGGGAAGGGACACTCACAAAGGTAAGAGACCACCACTAGAGAAAAGATGAGAAAGAAAAAGAATGGAAGAATGGGGGGGAAAGCGTTGGAAAACAAGCACAAGGAGATTTGAAGAAAATCTAGATGGAGGCAGTAGCATTCACAGCATAATCTAATAGTTGGGAAGCAAAAAGGAGATAAGATCCTTTCAGTTCAAACAAAAAGATATCCTTCACGAGAAGAAAAGCGCCATTTCAAAAAAATAGGTTTAGGGCCTTTAGGCACATCTTCTTCTGAAATGCAAGATATTCCAATGAATCATATATTCATGTCAGCTACCAAAAAAAATAAAGATAAACTTTCATACCTCGCTGACATTGCTGATAGCATAAAGCGTAGACCCAGCAATCACAAACAAGTCTCCTTTAAGTGGGTTGCTGCCTCCTACAAACACATAAAACTCCTAACATCACGACAACTAGCTTCAGGGTTTCAGTTTAAAAATACGCGTAAAATCGTAAAAGTTAGAAAATTCTCTGTAGATTGATCAGCCTATAAATTGACAAAGTATCACACGCTCAGGGACGAAGTCAGGATTTAGCTTTCAAGGTAGCCAAGTCTATGTGAGAAACTATAATTAAAATACACTAATATTCAGCGAAGATAACACCCATCAGTCTTAATACAGATTTTACAACAAAAGTCATTTCCTGAAGAAACCAGTAGGCTTAATTTCAAAGAGGAATGGACACATATATTTTTACTAAAAGTAGGTGACAAGATAAGGAACCATAAAATGTAAGGAAAGGAAAAAATAAGAAACGAGTGGGCCAAAAATAAAGCCTTACGAGCCGTGATCTACAACTCATGGGATCCTAATTTATTCTATTTCAATAAGCTTACTCCAACATTCCTAACCCATAAAGTCATAAATCTTCTTAAAACATACTCCTATAAACAAAGAAGAAAGACAACAAAAACATCTATATAACAAGATAGGGAAGTATCTTCAAAATCTATATAACAAGATAGGAAAGTTGAATAGATATTACTATATAACATTTGAATAGTATTTTCGTAAATACTTAGCATTTTTCATGACAAACATCTATATAACAAGATAGGAAAGTATCTTCAAAAAGAATATTTTTTTTAACAAATCTCAACTCTTCATTCTACACATCTAACGGTCTATAGATATTACTCTTCTAAACTAACTTTTACATGGCATTTTAGTAAATATTTAACATTTTTCATGACAAAAATCTAGATAGCAAAATTGAGAAGTATCTTCAAACAATATTTTTTGTTTTATAAATCTCAACTCTCCACTCTACAAATCCAAAAGTCTAAAAATATGCAATTCACATATTAACTTTTGAATGATAATTTTAATAAATACTTCCTATATTTTATTACAAAAACTTAATTTTTTTATTCTTCGCATCTAACGGTCTAACAAATTACTATCACAAACTCAATTTGTAAAAAGTCAAATTTAGACTACTTCAACCTATTAGGTTTGTTGCGTACCTATTTGCATGGGCATTCACTAGTAAAACATTTAAAAAGTGGTGTATCAGATTTGCGGGACTTTCAATGGATGAGGATCAGTGCATATTAAGAGTGATGTTGTACTAGAGATCTAGGGTCAATAGAAGGCTTGGGGGTGGCCGCCCCCTGACACCAGTGTCACTTCATCCCTGCACACACTTCCGGAACCAAGACCTAAATTCGCTCGTACCAAGTTGAGAAAGGCAAGACAAGTACAAGATCAGACCAACTTGTATATAGGTGCTCCACTGAAATAAGAAACTTGTTTATACATGTCATCATGGTTAATTTGACAGCCGGAGAGATAGGTTGGATAGTTGTCATGGGATTATGGGACAAAACCTTGTGTGTTGCATTTTTTGGTACTGCTCTTTGCATCAAAACATATATTCTCCACTAACAAGAAAGAAGATTTAGGAATTCTACTGGACTGTTCAATTTCATTCATCCATTTGACGACCAGAAATTCATGGTGTTTCATTCATCCATTAAACACAGATTCAATTCTAATAAAAACAGACACACACAACTTGAACAAAAGCATGTATATTTATGCCGACATGTATCAGGAAAAAAGTTTTCTCGTCCTAAACAAAGTTGAATACCTGTTCAAGAGCTCGAAAGCAATACCTTATAGTAGATGATTTTTTGATGGGAACAAGGCTTTGTGAGAGAATAATGGAAGGAGAGGAAAAGAAGAATTGAAAATGGTTAGAAAATCCTTTGGTTTCCCTATTATTGTCGTTCCTTGATAAAACAGTCCAAAAATCTATACTCGAAACACAACCAAAGAGTTGACAGTTGTACCTGCAGTAACTGATTTTTTTATGACTAGAAAGCAAATGTAGACCTTTCATTCTTGTTTCAGTTGGAACAACGTAGCCATATATCAAAAATAGGTCGGGTTGAAACAAAAAACAAAAACGTTCTATAAGGTCCTTTTAAGTTCAATAGTAATGTCACATTGTAACAATTCGGAATTTAACTCAACAGCAATAAAATTATCTGCAGACAACATGCAAAAAGGAAATGAAGTTATGCCGGATATTCCTTCCATTAAATGACCAAGCAATGGCAATGCAAGTTTGACACTGTTACATACATAAAACAGGGCAAATTGACAAACGTGATTCACAGCATTATGCAAGCTTGCAATTATTTTGACTGGATGCAGTTGTACCTTCCACATGCGTTGTGCGTGTGCCTCTACAAATAAGGATATGAAACTAGTTAAAATTTTAAATAGGTGGGGAACCGATAAATGTTGCGAAAATCTGATTACATTCGCAAGGTAGCCTCCAGTGCATTGTGCTTTTCTTCTTCTGTCTTATTCTGCTTTCAGGTTTGGCTCGTCACTATTGACTAACCAAACGCTATAATTAACATAACACCTATGTAGACATAACCAGTAACAAGGCAACATTGCCTTTTGAGGGAAACTGTGGTTAAATGACAAGCAAACAAAATGGCTCAAATTGCAAAAAGAAAAAAATTCCACCCATCATCATAGCAGATGCATATAAACAACAAGACAAACCCAAAAGATATTGCATAGAATAGCATAAACTTACCTGACCGATCTTTTGCATGTACATCCGAAAAGACAACCATAACAAGACCAACAACACAAATAGCAACGCCTATAGCTTTTCTGTATCTGTATTTCGTCTTCAAGAAAAACCAGGTTAGAAATATGACAGATGGGATTGACCAACAATCCAGCAGCATAATACTTGTAATGGATGTGTACTGATATGCCTTCACAACTGCACATCAAAGATAACCAAATCAACTTCTTCGAAAGTTTATGTTTTCAAATCAACAAAGAAACCATTGTGAGTACTACATTTTTGCATTCATGTATCTTTCGGAGCTTCCAAAATGGTTTTTGCACTTGAACCAAGAATTCCAAACAAAAATAGAGCATTATACCGTTTATTAGGAAAAGAAAAGATTTCCATATGCAAAATCATCTCCTTAGTATCTGTAACAAGTAAGAAATTGGCAGTCATGAGGATACACCTGAGATTAAAAGTAAAAGTTTAAGAGTTGTTATCTTATGTATTTCTAACATCATTGGCATTCGAATAATCATTAAAAATAAAAGTTTAAGAGTTATGTTATGTATTTCTCTAGTATTAGTTTAGCAAGGCTAGTTTTGTCTTTTGCCTGACACGCACATCTTACATATTTGCAACATTGGTGTATTAGGGTTAATTAACACACTAATCAATAATGTGGTCTCAGAGCCGTGATCCACCAGTGAACCATGCCGCACCACTAGCTACAACACCGCCACCCACCAGAACCAGATCCAGATCCACAAGCACTTCTGTAGGTGTTAATATTGTTCTTTGTTGTTGGTAATGTCTATTGGGTAATGTTCAGTTGATTGTTGTGTGATCCCTCGTTATTTTGTGATTTATTTATTATCATGACTTCCAGTTCTACATCTATAGCTACTGCTAGTTTTTGTAGTTTCCCTTGGTCTCTAGAGATGTTGTCTATCACTCCTACTCATTCACTCCATTCTTTACCTCCTAAGGTTTTTGGTTGTACACTTTATGTCTATTTTCTTGATCCGGGTCGTGACAGACTTGATCGCTGATCAATCAAATGTGTGCGTTTAGGTCTCAAAAAGATTACAAGTGTTACTCCCCTTCCGTTCATCGTAACTTTGGGTGTGCAAATGTCACGTTCAATGAGTTGTTACCTTTTTTTCCGTGTCTCTCGCCTACGGATCCATCTCTCTACATGGTCACTTTAGTCCCCTCACCACCTCTGCCTACAATACCGACTTTGCCGGTGTATGTCCACAAGCCCAAAGTTCTACTTGCTCCGCCTTAGCCCACTCCTCCGTCTTCTCCTCCATCATGGATCCAAGTGATTCCCCATACTCTCACCCCATTGCTCTTCGTAAAGGTATTCGCAATTGTACTTCTCACACTTGCCCACTATATCTCGTATGATCACTTGTCCCCATCTCTCTCGGCCTTTGCTTCTACTAATTCGTCTATCTTTGTTCCTAACATTGTTAAGGAAGTTGTCTATTTCTGAGTAACGGAACAGCTCTGGAGGGAGAAATGTTTATTCTTCAACTCAATAGTACTTGGGAGTTGATTGCTCTTCCCTATGGTAAAACCCTTGTTGCATGTCACTAGGTTTTAATGTGAAGTATCATCCACATTGATCTGTTGACTGAGACAAAGCCCGTCTCGTGGCCAAGGGCTACACTTAACCTTATGGTGTTGACTATGCAAACGTTCTCTCCTAAAATTGGATCTCGTCGCCTTCTTATTTCCTTCGTTGCCACTCTTGGTTGGCCCTTGTTTCAATTGGACACTAAAAATGCTTACATGGTGATCTCACTCAGGAGATTAAACGAAATAACCACCTGGATTTTTTTCTCAGGGGGAAAGGCATCAGGTATCTCGTCTCCGCAAAGTTGTTTATGGGCTTAAACAGTCACATTGAGCTTGATTTGTTAAGTTTAGTAATGTTATCTTGCAATTTGGTATGTGTCGTTGTCAGTCTAATCATTCTGTCTTTTCCCTCACTTTTGACTGAGGGAAGACATTTTTTATTGTTTATGTGAATGACATTATCATGACACGTGATGATCAAAAGGGTATCACTAAGTTGAAGGACTTTCAACGGCGACAATTCCACACCTAAGATTTGGGCAAACTACGGTACTTCTTGGACAGTGTTATAAAAATTGCTGGACGCTAGTCGGGGGGAAAAGGGGCTCTTACCGCCTAGGACAACTAGTCGGTGCCTAGAGATTAGTCGATTTGATTAATTTATACAAGATTTTCCCCCACCTCAAAATTTGAGTAAGAATATCATAAGACTAGGAAGAAACGAACTAAGGCTAAAATAAACAACCAAAATCTACAAGTAGTAACAAATATATCAAGTCAAAAACAAAGTTCACTGTGCAAAACCAAATGAAATACTAAAAGTAACACGCAAAATCTCAAAATTGATTTAAAATAATACTAGTTTAAGCTTTATTTATTTTTTAAAATGTAACAAGTCAATTTGTCGAGTAATCAGGATAGCCGATTAGTCACTGACTAATGCTACAATGCCTAATGTATGCTTAAAACATGAAGTCGCGGTGTTGGACTACCACCGCCTAGCGCCTAGGTGCAAACTAGTTGGCCCACTACTGCTTAGCACCTAGGCCTGACTAGTCGACTACCTAGACCGACTTTTAAAATAGTGCATGGGTATTAAGGAAGCTAGATCTAAACATGGAATTAATTTGTCTCAAAGAAAGTATGTTCTCGATATCTTAGAGGAGACTAGCCTATGGACTCGAGACCTGTAGATACTCCCATGGAGCCTAATGTCAAACTGTGTATTGATTAGGGAGAGTTACTTTCGAATCCTAACATGTATCGTCGCTTTGTCGGTAAGTTGAATTATCTTACCATCACGCGTCCTGATATTTCATTTGCAGTTGCTTTGGTAAGTCAGTGTATGTCTGCGCCTCGACTTCCACATTGGAAAGTCATATGCGGATTCTGAAGTACCTTAAGGCTCATCAAGGTGTTGTCTGTTTTATCAAGCCAATGATCATTTACGAATTGAGGTCTTTACTGACTCATATTGGGCAGAAGAACCATCTGATAGGCGATGCACGACTCGCTATTGTGCTTGGTGGAATCTTGTTATTTGGAAGAGTGAAAAGCAAACAATTGTTGCACAGTCTAATGCGGAAGCAAAGTACCAAGACATGGCACAAACAACCTATGCGATTATTTGGGAGCAATCCCCCCTTGAGGACATAAGTTTTGGACCTTTGGTGTACAAGTGTCCATGAGTATGTCTTGTGATAATCAAGCAATGATTCACGTTGCTTCTAATCATGTCTTTCACAAGAATACTACACAGATTGAGATAGATTGTCATCTTGTTAGCAATTCGTTTGTGTCTACAAAGGCTTAGTTAACTGATATCTTTACCAAACCATTGTATAAGCCACACTTAGAGCTACAAGGACACAAGCTAGGTCATTGTGATGTCTATTGTCCAACTTAAGGGGGACTAATAAGAGTTGTTATGTTATGTATTTCTCTGGTATTAGTTACTTAACGGTAGTTTTGTCCTTTGCCTTGTAGGCTCATCTTATATGTTAATAATTATTCAATGTGGGACAAAGTCTAACACACCTGCGCATGCAACCTTAACCTGCATGTGAAGGGTTAAACAACGGATCCATAACATGAATCATAATGAAATAGGGTGCACTTAAGGCACAAACGAGTCAATTAACAAAAAGAGTCTTGTCTAAAAGCCTCCACAACCCTATCTTTGATACCATGTTAAAGCATCTAACTCAAAACTAATAAGTAATGAGTGAAGAGGCCGGTCAGGCTCATATACTAGTTTTAGAGGTAATAAATTATCAATACTCCATTCTCAGTGTCAACTGGACCTTTTTTTAGATCAAAACATGTGATTATTTTTAGAAAAAGAGAAGTAGTCTAAACCAGTATTATAGTGCCCAACAATCGATCTCTCTATTGTATCTCAAACTGTTTTCGCTAATTTAGACATGACACTTTCAGGGTAAGACCTTAAGAGTGACCTAAGGCAGAAGCCAATATTATAACCAAAGCTTCCACTTAATCGAGAAAATATATGTGCGGAACAGTGTAGGACATTTCCATAATTGTATAGAAGTCACTATGCTTGCAGGGCCATATTGAAGGATTCTAAATTATCAGTGAAAAAAAAACCACCACTATATCTAGAAACACCAGTCCGAAAAATTAGTTCTGACTATACCTAAGAGTTCTATTTCATTCCTGCTTTACACAATGAGAAGTTCTCTAACAAAAGAAAAAGAGGGAAGAGGAGCTGCAGGGCAGTTTGGGACATTCTGATCTTGGACGGATTAGATTGGAATCCTGAAGCACCACTGTGAAAGCAAAGGAAATGAAAAACAAATGGACAGAAAAACACAGGTATCACCATTCACCAACCATATGAGAAAATTGGAAAGCAGAGTTTCCATTCACAGCCAAGATTCTTTCTTGGAATCTCACTTTGTTCCACATACTTTCCATTTCAAAGTTAATGAAACATATACAATTGCACAAAAAGGTAATGATAACTATATAACCAGTGGAAGTAAACCCATATCACAAGATTATGGAAACTAAAGACAAACTACAAACAAAAAATGGTTGGGCATCCTGTTTAAATTAAGGATGAACTGAAAAACAACACATATTTATATACCGAATCCAACACATGAGATAAAATGCAAGGAAATCTCCGTTAAATCTCAAAATCCGTCCAACATACTTACCAAGAAAATTGGCCTCTACATCTACCAGGCCAAGAAGTAAGTAGTAATACCACTTCGCCTGCAAAAATTCCAAACGAAGCATACATTTGATGTAAGAGACGGGCACTGACAGCACTTATTTGCCAGTGCAAGAGCACCAACGCCTTGCACATTTAATTGCCAACAATCAAATAAACTTGTAAGAATACACCATGCAAGTTTTGTTATTAAAACAATTAGAGACCAAAGGGCCTCAACACTTGTACGAAAACTGGAATCCTGCTCTGCATTCTAGCACTTGCGAAATTAGTGCTGCAACTAAAACATCCAAGTGTTAATCACAGGCCTTGAATGACTTTTAGTCCCTTCTTCCTATTTCTACGTTTTAGAAGTCTTATGTGATTAGGAACTCTAATTAGATAAGGATTAGGATTTGTTTTCCTATGTAAAATAGAAGTAGAATTAGTTAGAAACTAATTAAATTAGGACTCGTTTTGCTTGTATAAATAGTACGCTTAATGAATAAAAATTTATTCTGGATTATTAATTTTAACATGGTATCAGAGCGGGATGGAAAACCCTAAGCCGTCACCCACCACTATCATCGCTGGAATTTACCGGCCGCCGTGATTGTGTTCATGTTTTCCTTTGTGGTTGAAGCGTTGTTGATCTACCATATCGCTGCCTCTTATTACCATCCAGCCACCCAGTCTTTGCCGACAGCAACCGCCCAGTTCAGTAGTTTTTGGAGCTTTTCCGACGCGCGTACTGTTCACTATTCATCGGAGGTACCTGCCTATCGGGTACTGTTCACGCGAACTGTTCACGGGTTGCGTACTGTTGCTATTTCTGCGTATTTTTGCTCTGTTTCTGCTATTTTTTTGGGTTGTGTGATCTGACAATTGCAATCTGCTATTTTCTGAAAACTACTGTTCTTCGTCTGCGTTCTCAATTTGTTTGATCGCTGTTTTTTTTCTAGTTTGTTGCTAGGTATTCCTCTTCTGTATTGCAGTATGATTAGTACCAGACAAACCAGTGGGCCTATTTATCGTGAGTCCATCCGGTGTGATTATTGCCATAACATCGGCCATACCATGAATTTTTGTTAGAAGTTACATGGTTGCTCCTCTCATGAGCGCAAGAGAGGAGTTGGTAGTCGTGGTCATGGTTCCAAGCATTCTGATCATATTGGTGATTTTTCTCAGGAAGAAATACACTCTTCGGTGCCTTATGACTTAGGTTGATTCTCCATCTGCTATAACTTCTGTTTCCACAGCCGCCTCCACTTTATCCTATTTTACTCACACAGGTATCTCAGCAAGTGCATTTACTGCCTTTTCAATTGTTGCTTGGATTATAGATTCCAGTGCTTCCAATCATATGACAGGTTGTTCCTCTATGTTTGATTCTTACTCTACCTGTTCTGCTAAGGATAAGGTCAGAATAGCCGATGGGTCATTCTCTGCTATTTCAGGAAAAGGTTCCGTTCGCTATTCTCCCTCTTTGTTTCTCTCTTCGGTTTTACATATTGCAAATTTTTCCACTACTCTTTTGTCTTTTAGTCGTCTTACTCGTTCTGCAAATTATTCCGTGACTTTTTTTCCTACTCATTGTGTTTTTCAAGAACTAGATACGGGAAAAATGATTGGCAGTGGTAAAGCATATAGTGGCCTCTATTTCTTGGACTCTACCCCTCGTCCATCTCATTCACCCATGCCATGTGATCTAGCTTTGCAAGCAGATGTGAGTTCAGCTATTTCTATGTTACATCAGTGGCACCGTAGATTGGGTCATCATTCTTTTGGAATCTTAAAGAAACTTTTTTTCTAATTTAGTTAAAAATTGTTCTCGGAATCAGTTTTTTTGTGAAGCCTGTAAGTTTGGGAAACATAAACATTCTTTTTATCCATCTCTTAGTAAAATGAGTGATTGTCCGTTTGAGGTTATCCATTCTAATGTTTGGGGTCCTTCTCCTATTCCATCTCTCAAAGGTTATTGGTGGTTTGTCACTTTTATTGACTGTTATTGCCGTGTTACTTGGGTTTATTTACTTAAGTCCAAAGGAGAAATATTTTCTTGTTTTAAATCTTTCCATGCTATGGTACGCACTCAGTTTGATAAGCTGATCAAAATTCTCCGTAGTAACAATGGCACTGAATATATAGATAAGAGTTTTCGGGCCTTCCTAGATGAAAATGGTATTCTTTTTCAGACAACTTGTGTTGACACTCCACAACAAAATGGAGTTGCCGAACGCAAAAATCGCCATCTTGCTAAGGTCGCTCGCTCTCTTTTATTCAGTATGAATGTTCCTAAATTTTTATGGGGCGAAACCATTTTAACTGCCACCTACCTTATAAACCGTTTATTATCCAGTGTTTTCTTCTTCAAAACTCCTTTAGAGTGTCTCCCTTGCAGCTTCCGTGTCATGACACTTTCTCCACGAGTTTTTGATTGTGTGTGCTTTGTTCATGCCCATCATCCCTCAAGTGGCAACTTAGGTCCTAAAACCCACAAATGCATTTTCATTGGGTACTCTCCTACCCAGAAGGGCTACAAATGCTATGAGTCTTCCTCTAAAAAATTTTATATCTCTATAGATGTCACTTTTTGGGAGTCCGAGTCTTTTTACTCTCCCTACCTTCCATCTCTTTAGGGGGAGTCTAGGCAGAAAGAGATGTCTCCCTGGTATAATTCCATTGAGGGGAAGTCACTGTTCTATAACCATAGTGACCATAATGAGGAGGAGCCTATATCCAACCATAATGAGGGAGAGCCTATATCTAACCATAATAAGGGGGAGTCTATATCTGCTGAAGGGACAGGAACACGTGACATTGATGGTGATATGGCAAAATGGATACCCGACTACAAACGGCGAACTTAAAAACAGACACTAGCCAGAAGAATAGAAAGTCCTCATATTTGATACCACTTTATCTATCACAATCACCTACTCCGATTCCCGATTCCCCTGCATACCTCTTTGGTAATGACTCTTCTCTCATTGAAACTCCCTCTATTGATTCTAACAGTGATACTAATAATCTTTCTATTACTTTTCGAAAAAGTGCTAGGTTATGTACTCAACATTCCATTTCCCAGTTTGTTTCTTATAATCGTTTATCTCCTTCGTATCATGCTTTTGTTTCGTCTCTATCTTCTATATCTATTTCACAGAAATGGCAGGATGCAGTAATGATACCTAAGTGGAAAGGAGCTATGATGGAGGAGATGACAGCTTTGAAAAAGAATAGCACTTGGGAGCTAGTATCACTTCCAGGGGGAAAGAAAGCAGTAGGATGCAAGTGAATTTTTACTGTTAAGCAGAATGCTGACGGTACAGTTGAGAGATACAAAGCGCGACTTGTTGCCAAAAGTTGTACTCAAACCTATAGTATTGATTACGGGGAGATGTTTGCTCCAGTAGCAAAGATGAACTCTATGCGAGCATTGCTCTCTTGTGCGCCAAATTTAAATTGGCCCCTTCATCAGTTTGATGTGAAAAATGCATTCTTCATGGTAAGTTAAAAGAGGAGGTATATATGGATATACCACCACGTTTTCCTTCCTCTGAGACAGAAGAAAAAGTGTGCAGTTGAAGAAGGCCCTTTATGGGTTAAAACGGTCATCAAGAGCATAGTTTGGCAGATTTTCAAAGGCTATTTTATAATTTGGATACAAACAAAGTCATGATCACACTATGTTTATCAAAGGAGGTACTAGTAAGATTGCTATCCTTATTGTTTATATTGATAATATAATAATGACGGACAATGATATGGATGAGATTCTTAGTCTCAAGTCTAGTCTGGCTCAAGAATTCAAGATTAAGAATTTAGAATCCCTGCTGTACTTTTTGGGAATAGAAGTGGCAAGGTCTGATCGAGATATTTTTATCTCCCAACGGAAGTACATCTTTGATCTATTGGAAGAAATAGGTATGTTGGGTTGTAAACCTACAACTTCCCCAATTGAGGCAAATCATCAACTCGGGGGAACACACTGATAAAGAGAGATGTCAACGACTAGTGGGTCGACTAATATACTTAGCCCACACTCAACTAGATGTTTCTTATGCAGTGGGCATTGTTAGTCAATACATGCATGATCCTCGTGCTTCACACTTGGATGCAGTCTATCGTATTTTGAGGTATCTCAAATCAGCTCCAGGAAAAAGGAACTTGTTTTCTAATCACAATCACTTACAGTTGGAGGCATTCGTTGATGCCGACTGGGCTAGCTCTATGGATGATAGACGTTCTACTTCTAACTACTGTACTCTCCTTGTAGGGAATTTGATTATTTGACGGAGTAAGAAGCAATCAGTAGTCGTCAAGTGTACCACAGAAGCTGAATATAGAACTATGACTCATGACATTTGTGAGCTTCAGTGACTCCAAACCTTGTTACGTGATTTAGGAATATCTGATAATGGGCCGATGAAACTCTACTATGACAACAAAGCTGCTATCTACATTGCTCATAATCCTGTTAAACATGACAGAACGAAGCACATTGAGATTGACAGGCACTTTATTAAGGAAAAACTCAGTGATGGATCAATATGTATATCCTTTATAAAATCTGAAGATCAGTTAGCTGACATCTTCACGAAAGGAGTGCGCAACAAGAGTTTTCACTCCATTGTGTTCAAGTTGGGCCTGATTGATATCTTCGCACCAACTTGAGGGGAGTGTTAGAAGTCTTATGTGATTAAAAACTCTAACTAGATTAGGATTAGGATTTGTTTTCCTATGTAAAATAGAAGTAGAATTAGTTAGAAATCTAGTTAAATTATGACTCGTTTTGCTTGTATAAATAGTACGCTTGATGAATAGAAATTTATTCTGGATTATTAATTTTAATACTTGATCTCAATATATTCACTCTAACACGTCTCCAGGTCTCACCATTGACATTGGTCAACCACATCCAACCCATCTTACTTGTTGCTACTATCTTTGAAGTTCCCCTACAGTGCTACATTTTCACTTCATCATATCTACTTTTTTATAGCATCTTTTCCATACCAGTCATGCACCATGTTGTATTTTGAGGCAGCATTTTTGGCTTTTCTGGCTTAGTATTAGCCTTAAAGCCTTCAAATACAAAGATCAACAGCCTAGAAGAAAACTATCACGTAACCCAAACAAATCTTATGAATCCTAATAAAGCAATTTTTCAGATGTCCCATCAAAAGTCCGACAATATGATGCAGGCTACGGAGTACTCAAGGAAAAGTAAAATTATACACCTTGAAAATTTTGAAAATTGGTTAATTTGAAGCAACACAAAAATTTGATGCTTATGGTCTCTAGCTATGAGTTCCTAGCATTTTCCTCTTGGAAATATTTCCGGTCTGATCTGGTCAGTATCCATCAAGTCCTCACCAAGGAGCTGCCACGTCCGTGGCTTCCTTTGAAATCCCAAACCTCAACTTGAACCTATATCCTTCTCTCAAAACATTACCTGAGATTACCTAAAGAAAGAAAATTCTAAAAAGCCAACCTTCACCCGTAAACCCAGATGAAATGACCCACCAGAAGAAAGTAGGCCTAACAACATGGCTCAAAAGCTTAAGCTCAAGTAACTTAGCAACAAACAGGTGATTCTTTATGTACTAATTACAGCTTCCATATCACACCGCTGTGTGATTTAGTAGTCACATTCTCCTCCACTTACAAATGTGACAGCCTTCGTTGCGCACTATGGCCAAGTAACTTTTCCCAGGTGGCCACGGCGGAATAGCAGGTCATATGCAACTAGAGAGCAACCAGATCAGGTATACCCTCACAAGACTAGGATCGGCTCAAATAACACTTCTAGACATCGTAACCTAAAGAAAGTGGACCTAACAACTCTGAAGAAAGTGAACCTAACAACATGGCACAAAAGCTTAAGCTCAAGTTACTTAGCAGCAAACAGGTGATTCTTCATATACTAGTTACAACTTCCATATCGCACCGCTGTGTGATTTAGTAATCACATTCTCATCCACTTACAAATGTGACGTCTTCGTTGCGCACTATGGCAAGAAACTTTTCCTCGGTGGCCAAGGCGGAATAGCATGTCATATGCAACCACAGAGCAGCCAACACAGGTTATACCCTCACAAGACTAGGATTGGCTCGGATAACACTTCTAGACATCGTAACTTGAAGAAAGTGGACCTACAACATGGCACAAAAGCTTAATCTCAATTTTCTTAGCTGCATACAGGTGATTCTTCATATACTAGTTACAGCTTCCATATCTCACTATAGTGTGATTTAGTAGTCACATTCTCCCCACTTACAAAGGTGATGCCTTCGTTGCACCCTATGGCCAATTAACTTTTCCTAGGTGGCCATGGCAGAATAGCAAGTCATATGAAGCCACAGAGCAACCAACACGGGGTATGCCCTCACAAGACTAGGGTTGGCTCAGATAACACTTCTAACGACCCAACACTTCTAGGCATCGTAACCTTAAGAACGTGGACCTAACAACATGGCACAAAAGCTTAATCTCAATTTACTTAGCCGCAAACAGGTGATTCTTCATATACTAGTTACAGCTTCCATATCGCAATGCTCTGTGACTTAGTAGTCACATTCTCCCCCACTTACAAATGTGACGCCTTCGTTGCACACTATGGCCAAGTAACTCTTTCATAGAGCAACAAGCACAGTTATATCCTCACAAGACTAGGATTGGCTCAGATAACACTTCTAGGCATTGTAACCTAAAGAAAGTGGACCTAACAACAGGGCACAAAACCTTAAGCTTAAGTTACTTAGTAGAAAGCAGGCTCATCATTAGCTCAGAAAAACGCAACTTTTCATACTACATTTACAACTTGTATATTCTGAGGTTGGATAGGGTGATGACATACTTTGAAGACTATGAAGCAAACCTCTCTTCATATATCCTTTTCTATTTCCCAGATGAACCCATCATCTATTAATAAAGCCTTCAAGTAGGATGAGGGTAACGGCATTGTAATTTGAGGTGAAACAATAGAAGAGATTTACTAAAATGAGAGCAGAGAAAAATAAAAGAACAAAAGACTAACCTTGAGAGCTTTCTTTCGATGTATTAACGTGCCTCCATAAAACAACGCAAGTAGCACATAATTTAGAAAAGACTGCGAAGTTGGTGCATTAATTCCTAGCACACACCAGAATGTATATAAGTCGAATTAGTACATGCTATCGAAGGCCCAAATTATTCTTCTGAAAAAAGTTTAATAAGATCCTAAGGATGGGGAAATTGGAATTGATTCACGATATATTGTAACATGACCCAAAATTTGTAATTCTCGCGGCCCACAAATTGTGAGCATGACAATATTTAACAAAAAAGTGAACTCAAAATGTGAATCAGTGGAAGAAAAAAGGTGAATTTGCATTGCACATTTAAAGTCTCGCCAAATTATTCTCAGAGCTTTACATACTTCCTTTTCGCTCTTGTTTTTCATCTTCTACCATTTAGAGTGAGTACTGCCCAGTTCACTTCAACGAGACAGTACAAGTAGTGGTGATTGCTACTGTGCAACAGTCTTTGTATATTGAGAGATAGGCCGTGATCGGGTCTCATCTATAGGTCAGGCAGCAAACCCGTCTTAAATAAGCCATGCGACACACATACCTCAGTGTGCTCAATCTTTTTTTATCGGCTTACGGTTTCTGCACTTCTTCAATTCCAGTTTCTGTATCAGTTATTACAATATGTTCTGTAAGCTGTTTGACAGTTCTTGATAATCTATTCCTGCTTATTTAGTGGGGTTTTGCAGAATTTGAAGTCTGGGTTTTTTTTCCCAATACTGCTTTCCTAGCACTATTCAGAATTGAAAGAGGAAATGTTTGATTACAGAGCTAAGCAAACTGGTTCTTGCAGCTTCTCCATATCAGATTTTGTTAGAGAGAAATGCCCAGATCGTCCAGCATGTGTCTAAGACCCATAATCTGTCTTGAAGTTGATTGTACAAGGGGTTGGGGGGTAGAGTGTGTTCCTGGAATAATGTGGAGAACTCTTCAGAATTGGCAGTTGTGCCCTGCCTGGAATCTCTCTCCTAAACTACTGAAATGTAAAAGATGATGATCAGTTGTGGTTGTTTTTTTTTATACAATTATTCAGTCGCCTTGGGACCAAACTTGATAAAATTTCGGAGAGTGCTGCCTACATTAAGGGTTGATCAGTTTTGGTAGTTGCTGTTGGTTTGTTGTAGCTTAGGCTGGAGTCTCTGTTGTTCTTTTGTAGCTGGGGTTTTGTCTCTTTGTATTGGTTTGTTTTCGTGAAATGAAATTTTATTCACCCCCAAAAGAAATTGAAAAAGAAAAAACTAAGCTTTAAATCAAGTAGTCGTTTTGGGTATGAGTAGACGGAAAAATCGACGTACCTTTTCTGACGAGCTCCGTGGAAGAAAAGCCAGTAGAAGTGATTAGAAGAGAAAGAAGCTGCCCCAACACAAGACCCACTAATGTCTTCTTCGTCCATAAGTCCTTGAATGCCACCATTGTCATCATTTTTCTCTTCCTCCCCTTTGGACTTTGGAAAAAACTAACTGAAACCCAATGCAACCAAGATCAGAAAATAGTCACACACCTGATTGCCGAACCCAACGCATGACAGAAGACTTCCTCTCTGTCACGCCATATATATTGAATAAATCCCTGTCGATATAGACATATTTGTAGGTACCCGAATAAAGTGGATTAGAAAGTGATGTTGACATCTAGAATGAAATTTGTCAAGTCACAACTCCACTCAGCCCAACCTAACGGCTGTGGGAAGCTGCGAAATCACTCCAATTTGACCCAAATATTTTATTATGTAAAGTTTTGTTTTTTGAAAAATGTTAACAGGAACAGCCTATTAGACACGTTAAATAATATATAAAAAATATATTAATATTTATAAATTATATATTAATATTTATAAATATGCATGAATATTTAAAAAATATATATTGATATTTGTGTTTGTTTGGTATTATATGAATATTATGCGGCGATCCTCGATATTATAACTTACAATTTAGAAATCCTAATGTAATCATCAGAGTAAAATCAATTATCTATACTAGACAAAATATAGATAAATTTGATGTATAAATCAAAAAACTTCTAGATAAAAAATAACCAGCCCACAATTCTAATCCAGCATTCATTGTAAGAAATCATGCTAAAATTAAAAGAGAAAAAACTAAAATGATGATTAATATAAAAGACTTAATGAACATTTAGTTTTTGATGGTTATTGTATACCTCGCAAGTTACAAGGATATTTCAATTTTCTTAACAAAAGGAAGGAGCAAAAATTCTTAATAAATTTAATTGTAAAAGTAAATTTTGGGTTAAAAAGACCCTTTTTCTTTTACGTTTTTTAGTTTTGTTTTAAATTTTCTTTATTGATTTATTTTGATGAGAAATATTTAAAAAATAAAAATTATTATTTAAAAGTTAAAGAAATTACTAAATATAAAAATAATTCAAAACAAACAATTATTTTTGCATTATTTTTATTTTTTTAAATTTTTTGAAACTTAATTTGTATTTTTTTATCTTTATAAGATCTCTCGTCGGGACGAATTAATTATTTATCAAACTAAATATAAAACTCAATAATATAAAAAATAACAAAAAAAACTGAATCAAAACTTTTTCTTGTTTACCTACCCTCAAATTCTAAAATGGTTGAAACTTGGCAGGGAAGTACGTAAATTTTGGGTAAATTTCACTAAGCCCCCTTGAGGTTTTTGATGAAGGCGGAGAACTACCATGAAGTTTATGAAATATCAAACCACCCCCCCCCCCCCCCCCCCCCCCAAATTATTTTTACTAACAACTCCATCTCCTTCAGTTACTCTTCCGTTAGTATCCTAACACAAACGCTGACCTGTGATGGCACAAATGCTGACCTGTAATTACCACTTCCACTGTATTGTTTACACCTTCAACTTTCTCTCTTATTCTACAATTCTATCATTTATGAAAAATGTAATATATAATGTATAAAAAATGTATTTGATATTTATAAATTGTGTTTTGATATTCATGAATATGCATAAATATTCATAAAATATATATTAATATTAGTGTTTGTTTGGCACTATGTATATATTATCCATCACCCATTGAACGGTGATTAACAAGACCCAAACATAAAAAATGACATAGGGTAAAATAAGATTCATAAAAAACTTGACCAAAATGTGAAAACAGCTTTTTATGAATTTTATTTTATCTCAAAGTCAATTTTTACTTTTTAAAATAAATAAGAAATAAGTGTTCAAAAGTCTAGCAAATATATATATATATATACATATCTCATTATAGCGAAATACTTTTTCATCTTATACTTTGCAAGTGTGTATTTTTTATTATTCTCATATTATACTAATTTTAGACTTTTAAACTATATAGTTCACTTTTTACGGTTCACATGGAAGCATAATTTACATCATATAGCGGTGCATTAGCTTGGTAGTCAAGACTTGTGACTTAAGAATTTTTTTCGTTCTAAGATTTCAAGTCCAAAACTTCTATGGTGCTATTAATTTTTATTGAATCGGTCCATGCAAAGTTTTACTTTAGTTTTAATTGTGATTTTTGCAAGTTAATAATAGAATTGGTCATTTAAAATTTAATCGAAATACGTATAAACTGATTCAAATACTCTGAGTAATAAAGAAAATTGTGTGATTAATAGCCGTTACACAAACCACTAAGAATGGTAAATTGGCTAAGGGGGGAACACACAGATCATCAATATCGCCTGTGGTTGTTACAAAGAAATGAAATTGCGACAACTCATATCTCATATCAATCTAATATGTGGTGCCACGGAATTAAGGGTCAGTATAGCCAGTCGGTTCAGTAAAAAAAAAAAATTATTATTATGTAGAAAAAAATTCTTATAAAATATATAATTAGACTCGTTCCTGCTAAATATTTTGATATACATTTTTTTATCACAAATACATATTCATCTTTGTATAGTAAAATTTTTGGTTCCATCGGTTGGTGTAATACATAGGTGTGGTGGTTGAAGTGAGATATATATATATATATATATATATATAGAGAGAGAGAGAGAGAGAGAGAGAGAGAGAGAACAATTGGGTGGGTGGGTGGGTGGGTGGGTGGGGGTAATCTGATGAGTGAGAGAGAGGGATTTGGGACCGTCAGGGGTGCACATAGGGTTGGAAAGAGGTCTTTTGGTGGTGGATTCTACAAAAGTGGGCTTCCTTCGTGAAAAATAAGGTTGAAAAGTTTGACTTCAAGCATTTTACTCTAAATTTTTTGATTTGGATTTTGAATTATTCTTGTAAACTCTTCAATGTTAATTCTCAAATCTTTATGTTCTACTTATAAATTATTACTTTCTTGTCAACAAATTTTTTAATTATTTGTCTCTTAATTATAAGTTGAGAGATTTATCCAAACAAAATAATCACATTCATTCTTTATATAACAATATCTTAAAATGTTAAAATGAATTCACATTATGGATTAAAAATCTAAAAAAAAAAAATATCTTTTAAGAATATTATTTTTTGGGAATGTTTTGAGAATGATTTTTAAATTGCAATAGAATATGTTATGTTTGGGATGGATTGATAATTTAAAGTCCAAAACTATTAATTTTAATGTGAAAAAAATAGATGCGCATACACATACAGAGAAAAGTAATGACTTCAGAAGGAATAGTGAATAGTTGACAATAATGATTAATGATAAAAAAAGAATTGCAAATACAAGGGTTGAGATTCTAAGTGGAAATGATTAGAGATAAAAAGAAACTACAAATCCAAAGGTTAAAATTCTAAGTGAAAATGTGTGAAGTTGAGAAAGAAGATAAGTTTTAAGGTTTTATAGTTGAAGCTATGTAGTTAAATAAAAAACTTTAATGGCTGAAAAGAGTAAGATTTTTTTTTTTTTAATAGCCAAGTATCCAGTTGATTTTAGAATTACTACCAACCTAATGCCGACTAGTCCTCAGAAGACCAATCTCACCGTCCATTTGCAAGGACCCCATTTAAATCCAGGGTATTTTGCCCTGTACGGACTGACCCCAAAAGAGTTGATAGCACCTGAGAGGTTTCGAACCTGAAACCTAAGAGAGAGCATACCTCTAAGTTCTAATTATTGACCATCAAGCCAACTCCTTAGGATATAACTCCCAACCTCTATTTTTTATTATATATATTTTTTGATAACGGCGTAAGGGATATACAATCTATTTATATGAAGGGAGTAAATTACAAGATTTTATAATTTAAAGTAATTAAGTAACAAATTAGTATAGTCAAAGCTGATAAAATATAATTAACCCTTTGAGTTATCTTTGCCGTCGTAATCGAAAAGGAAGAATAAATAGAACGGGTCTTGCACTCTCTCTCTCTCTCTCTCTCTTTAAAATGCTATAAGGTGTTCATATGGTAAAATTCTACTTATCAAGCGTGAATTTTACAATATGTAAAAAGTGAAACTTTTGTAGGCAAGGAGCCAATGACAAACCAAGAGAGGATGAGTTCAGAAGACTGTTTTATTTATGTTTTAAATTTTTTTTATAATCATAGTAGTTTTTTTTTTTTTTCAAATATGTTGAAATTATATGGGTTCGTTTGCTTAATATTATTTTTTAAAAACCTAATACTAGCCTATCTAATTTTTTTATAAAAAATTAATAATCAAAATTCTATGATTGTATGAATCCCATTGAAAATTTGCTATGGCAATGAAAGAGTTCCAAGAGCTCTAATTTCCTTGTCTTTTTTTACATGCGCACCTCATGTTATGAAAAAGTCAACGAGCTATATGTAATCATCATTCACAAAATATTATCCTACGTAATCTTTGATCATCTCTATTGATCGCCTCTATTATTTATAGTCAAAATAAAAAGAGTGACGTTTTTTTGTTTTTTAAGTATCCTCAAACGTCACCTAAAAAGTCTGCAAATATTAACAATTTTCTCAACTACGATCCTTGATCGACTAGATCATATTCTTTTTTTATAACTAAGTAATTATGTTGTTTTGCCAAATAGTTTTTTTGCATATTATATTTGCATTATTCACTGGATACCTTCATAATGATAATCAAATTAAATGTTATGAGACCAATATTATTAGATAGAGTTCAATAGTGAATGTTGTGTCTAATTTTGGGCTCATAAGTCTTGGATAATCAAATGCAAATTTAATGTTAGTAGTACATATAAGACCCTTTTTGTATAAGAATTATCAAATTTGTGCAATCTTCTGAACTTTTAATGTTGATCGCCAATGAAATTGCACTATCTTTTCTAAGTTCAGAGGCAATAGGAATAATGGACTTATAAGGACCCGATTTAAATAATTCAGTAATATTAAGTTTTTCTGAGTATTTAACTAAATTTTGCATAATTATTTCATTCCGGGCATCTTTAATTCGATTTACATAATGTGTGTATTATACGGGTATACATGGTATTATACATATACTTATATGTATTTAGGTATATGTATATATACTTGCATCTTATAGTTGAAAATAAAATTTCTCTAGGGTTGAATAGGTGAACCAAAGCTCAACGACGTCGTCTTATGAAAAAGTATCATTCTGGGTCGGGTACTCGGGTTCCGCTCCATCTTTATCTATACCTAACATGAAACACCAGGGACAAAGTAATTTGCACCATGAGTTTTGAAACTCAATAAGTTACCCTACTTTTAAATTCTCTTTTGAATATTTTAGATTAACTGATACAATATGCATGGCATGAGATGCAAAATAAGTGCAGAAGCATTAAGTACATAAGTGCAAGAATTATTGTCGGTAATGTTATCTTGTAAGTGAATTCTCGAGTATCTGATTGAGTGTTATCCAGTTCCAGCTATTCCAGAAGTCCACGACCTTAATCAGAGTTTCTAAGTATGACATTGTCATATAATTCCATCAAATTTCTAAGAATGACCTCGTCATTTATTTCCATAAAGTTTTTTCGTATGGTGCTCTCGAACGATAACGTTCCCAACCACCAAGCTAATCGTGCTCTCCAACCACCATACTTCCAATCGTCAAGTTTCCATACCACATGTTCCCAAACACTATGTTCCCGAACATTTATATTTTTCGACAACGTGCCAACACCAAAGTATTTCATACATGACAACTAGACTTTATCGAGAATGGCACGTTATGTCTAAAGATAGCACGGCTAAATACATAGCTTGGTTAAGGACATGACACGACTAAAAGCTTAGACTCGGTTAAACAACATAACTTGGATATTATACCTCAAGTTTAGACATAGCTCGGCGTAAGTCACATCACAGCTAAAGACAACCATAGATATTTCCATAAGGAATATAATCCACAACAACAAATCATTATCTCGATTCTCAGCATGTTTTCCATGTTGGTGTATCCACGAGATATCCTGAGTATAAATAGGGTGATACGATCATTGCAACTATCCAGTTATGCTAAGGTTGTAGATAGATCAATTTTTGTGGAACAAGATGTCGATGATTCGCGGCGGTTTCGAGATGGGAAGCAGCAGCAAGGTTATCAAGTTGGAGGTTCTAGCAATCAGAAGAAGCAAAATACTTAGAGATGGAGGAAAGAAGGAAATAGTCAAGTGAAGCTCACATTGAAGTGTCATGCCAATGGAAAGAACCACTCTGAAGAATGTTGGAAGAAAGAGGGTTTAGTTTGATGCTATGGTTATAGACTGGAAGGACAAGTACGAAGAAATTTCCCTAGGATCAAAACGGGGGCAAACACAATCCTGCTTGGGAATCAGGGTGGCCAGAACCAAGGTCAAGGAAATGCATGAATCTTGAGTGCAGAACCCAATAGACAGGGAGGACAAAGGAATCAAAATGTTGAGGGTCAATGATAAGGGAGAGCATTTGCAATAGAACCAGGCAACCCGAGAAATAATGATAACGTGGTTACAGGTAACACAATTGTTTGTTTACTACCCGCATATGCGTTATTTGATTCAAGCTCAAGGCACACATTTATATCTAGAGTCTTCACGAGTAAATTAAATAGAGAAGTCATACCATTGGGCTATAAATTATTTGCGACACGGTCTATGAGTAAGCGTAGGATATGTTCCACAATATATTGAGCCTGTAGTGTTCATATAGGTGATGCCGAAACAAATATGGATTTATACCGTTAGACGTGGATCATTTTGATGTAATCATTACGATGAACTAGTTGACTAGGAATAGAGCGACAATTAATTGTGCTCTGAAGTATGTGACTTTTAGAAGTAACAAGGAGAAGGCTGAATTTAAAGGGAAAAAAATGGAGGTACCCCCATGTTTTATATCAATGGCACGAGCTCAATGATTAATACAAAAAGGTTGCCAAGGCTATCTTTGTAACGTGCTGAAATTATAATCGAATAACTTGACGGTGAAAGATGTACCCATGGTATGAGAGTTTCCTGAGATTTTCTTGAATATTTACCGGGTATACCCATAGGAAGAGAGATAGATTTTGTTATCGACGTTGTCCTTGGAACTCAACCAATATCTAAAACATCCTATCGAATGGCCCCAACAAAGCTGAAGGAACTAAAAGTCCAATTGCAAGAATGGTTAGATAATGAATTTATTAGACCTACTTCTTCACCCTGGGGTGCACTAGTACTATATGTTAAGAAGAAAGATGGATAGATGTGATTATGTACAGATTATCTAGAGTTAAATAAGGTGACAATTAAGAACAAATACCCTTTGACTATGATTGATGACTTATTCGATTAGTTGCAAGGAGCAAGTGTACGTATTTTCCAAGGTCGATTTACGGCAAGGGTACCATCAACTTAAGGTGAGAGAGAAAAGTGTTGAGAAAATGACCTTTCAGACAAGGTATGGTCATTATGAATTCTTAGTGATGCCCTTTAGAGTTACTAGTGCCCCAGCTGTATTTATGGATTTAATAAATCGGATTTTTAATAAGTATTTGGATAAGTTTGTTATTGTATTCATTGATGATATTCTGATTTATTCAAGGAGTGAAGAGCAACATGTTAATCATCTATGAATAATATTGGAAAGATCAAAGGAACAAAAGTTGAATGCCAAATCTAAGAAGTGTGAGTTTTGGTTAAAGAGTGTAACATTTTTTGGGCATCTATTTAGCAAGTAAGGTGCAATAGATCATCAGAAGATAGAGGCAATTGTGAATTGGCCAAGACCGGCAATGGTAGCTAATGTCAGAATTTTTTTGGGTTAGTAGTGTATTATTGGAGGTTTGTACAAGACATTTCTAAGATATTCGTACCCTTAACATAATTGACTCGCAAAGGGGAAGCCTTTGTATGGACAGAAAGGCAGGATGAGTGTTTTCAGAAATTAAAGAAGAGACTTACTACAATATCGATTCTTGTCCTACTAGAAGACACAGAGGGTTTTGCAATGTATAGTAATGTGCAGCATTAGGGTCTTGGGTGTGTTCTGATGCAACACGAAAAAGTTATTGCTTATGCATCAAGACAAATCAAACCTCATGAGAGAAACTACCCAATGCATGAATTGGAGCTAGTAGCCATGGTGTTTGCTTTGAAAACTTGGAAACACTATTTTTATGGAGTTACGTGTAATGCATATATGGACCATCAGATTTTGAAGTATATTTTTACTCAGAAAGATTTGAACTAAAGGCATCGTCAATGGTTGGAGCTAATGAAAGACTATGATATTAATATTCAGTATCACTCAGGAAAAGCTAATGTCACGACGGATGCGTTGAGCTGTAAATTAACAGGGAAGGTGAATTGGATGTTTACAAAACGACAATGGCCATGTGTAAAACGGGAAGGAATTTATTGTATGATTATTGTTGAACCCGCAGTTTTGAGGGAGATTAAGGAAAAATAGATGGATGATTCTAAGTTGACAAAAAATTATGAGTAAGCAAAGAATGATGTGAATTTTGAGTTTAAGGTGGTAGATAGAATGTTGAAGTTTCATAATAGGATATGTGTACCTAAAGACAAAGGACTTAAACAAAGAATTTTACATGAAGGACATAGGACATAATTGGAAGTGGAAGGATATTACAATGGATTATGTTTTGAGTTTTCTAAGGACGTTAAAAGGAAACAATTCGGTTTGGGTGATTGACAACGATTGACCAAGTCGCACATTTCTTAGCAATTAAGAACATGTATATGATGGATCAGATGGCCAACCATTATATATGGGAAATTATCTGATTACATGGGCACCACTAACTATTACTTCATATAGAGATACAGGATTTGTGTCTAGGTTTTGGCAGTCCTTACAGAAAGTGATGGATACAAAGCTAAATTTTAGTAGACTATTCATCCATAGATGACTGGATAGTCAGAAGGGTCTATCCAAACATTAGAGAATTTGCTACGGGCATGTGCATTAGAGTTTTAGGGTAATTGGGAAGAGCATTTACTCCTGGCGCAGTTTACCTACAATAGTAGCATCCATGCCAATATCGGTATGGCACCATTCGAAGCGTTGTACGGTAGAAGTATAGATCACTGTCCTACTAGACGTTGGTCGGGGATCTCAAATTGATGGGGCCAAAGATTGTATAGGAAATTACGAAAAAGATAAAAATTATTCAGAAAAGGCTAAAGGTGGCACAAGATTGCCATAAGAGTTATGCTAACGTAAATCGACGAGAACCTAAGTTTCAAATAGGAGAATATATTTTCCTCAGGTTTCACCTATAAAAGGAGTTGTGCGATTTGGAAAGAGAGACAAGCTCAATCCACAACATGTAAATTGGAGGTTGAAGAGAGAGACAATGGGGAACCACCATTTCCACCTTCAACCTTAGAAACATTTGGTCCCAATTCTTGAAGGTGAGTAAATTAGCTTACAATTGAGGTATTTGAGTTCCAACCCTAATAAATGGGTCTTTAGAATAGTTAAATATGTTGTATGTAAGTAATTGGGGATGGATCTGATGTGCGAGGAATGTTGGGTTTTGGATGAAGCAACAATAGAAATTTCATAATTTTTTCGCAGAGGTATGTCAATCGGATGAAACCTATACGTCATCCCGATGAACTACTTCCCTGCAAACAAGTAGTAGAACACTTTGGCATGGCAATCGAATGGCTTATTGTCTCCATTCAAATGGATTACCCCACTAGAACTTATTGAAGGACATCCTAAAACTAATCAACCGGATGAAGTACCTCTTAGTAACTCACAGGAAACCACTTCATCCGAATGATTTCTTTATGTCCAACTAGTTGAACAAGTGAGAATTCAGAAAATGGGTTTTGGCAAGATGGCTTGGAATGACATAGTAATTTAGGATTCCTATTTGGTGTCGCTTGGGTAACTTTAGACTTTATATAAGATTATGAATTGAAGTTAATTCAGAACCCTTCACAACCGAGAAAGGCAATTATCTAGCGTAAGCTACATGGGTTAGGCTTTAGGTACTCCTTGAACTACTCAAGATTTTGTTCCAATTAATGAATAAGATGTTTCAATTGATTATAGGGAACATGGAAAGGGAAACGTAACGCTTTAGAGGACAACACTTGAATTGGCAAAGGTGAGTTTAAATATGTGATTTTACATGCGTTTTGATGGATAAATATTAAGCATGTGATGTTCTTATCTAAGATTTTATAGAACCATGCTTATACTTGATGAATTGTTATTTTGCTAAGCCATGTTTTAAATCAAAGAATATGCTACGAAATGCATTGTTGTAAAGTCCAATGGTGCCCCGACTACAAGGAGAATAGTATATAACGAGGTGACGGAATACGGGAGGCAACCACGACTAATGTGGTGAAATGGATGACATCATACTTATGATGCTTAAAGCATGGGTGGTTTTTTTTTTTTGGGGGGGGGGGGGGGGGGGGGAGAAAGAGAATATTTCCATCCGACCCCCCCCCCCCCCCCCCCCCACGCTCATCTATATTATTGGTGGCCGTTGGACAAGATGTTAAATGAGAAAATTCATGTTTTCGAATAAAGTAATTAATGTGAGAACTACTGATATTAATTGAGGCATCAACCGTACTTTTATAAAACACGTTATGATCTTTGACATTCATTTTATGGCATGAACATATGAATCACATGGAAAACTTGTCAAGTTTTATATTTGAATTCACACTGGCATTGCTAATGAATATTGTTATGCAACATGCTAGGTCGTACGAAGCATCACAATAGGCCATAAGGAGACATTGGATGTTAGTTGTCTTATTTTGTAAAGATATTGCACTTGAATTTTGCAAAGTCCTAGGAAGACTTATACTTCTAATTTTGTATAATTACATTGGGAAGCATGTATCTACCTTTGTGCATGTTTCCTTGGGACTTGGTAATGTAATTTGCACGTGCTACCGCATACTCTGATATTTTTGTTGTTTATTGTACATTTGCTTAACAATCCGTAAAGGTTCCTAAACTTACTTGTATTTAGGCCTTAGTGAATTTTTGTCACTGGCAAGTCACTAAACCGTCCTACTCTGGGATGGGTTGTGATATGAACATAAGATTTACATACTTACCAAACTGTACATCTTTAATCAATGTGTGATGTAAGTGACTCTTCACCTTCTAGCATAACCAACTTCGTTAGACAATATCTTATTCACCTCTTGAAGGATATCGTTAAAAATTTTATAATTTAATTCTCTAACTTAGTAATATTCAAACCCACTTAGACCTACCTCAAAAAGTAGGTAATTAGGTCATACTATTATTTTGGCTCAAAAAATTTTAAAAACTCAAGTCTACAAAATCTCTTGTACTTGCAATATTTATGGACAAAACTAATGACAGATATAAGGGAGTAAAAACACTTATACATATTTACATGGTTGGGGATCCCACGCAACATAAATGTATTTGTTGTTGTGTTGTCTTTCTCTAGACCAAATATACTCCGTTTGTGGGATCTCAAAAAGAAATATCAAAGTAGGCAATTTTTCTTCTTTTTGCAGTATTGTTGTAACACCTTGAATTTTTAAAACGTTAATTTAAAATAAAGTAACCAAATTTCTATACGTATTCATTTATGAATAAAAGAAAATACATGTTTTTTTCTTATAAACATATTAAACACAAAAATAAAGTCCCTCAAAAAGGAGTTTTCCACAAAAGACTTTACATGGGGATTTCAGAGCTCTAATTCTATAAGAGGTGAACTAGGATTCAATAAAATCCTTCTCGGTGTTGATGTCATCATTGACCGGGTATTGTGGTTCTTCTCCTCTGTCTTCGGTACCTGGCATGAAATATCAATGGCAAAATATAGAACCATGAGCGATGAGGATCAATAAGCTGTCCTACCTTTATTCTCATTGTATATATATGAGCAGTGTATGTAAGAATGCGCATTTTAATAAAAACAGTAACACATAAGTGCAAAAAATAAATATTCAGAGTTGCCAAGATAATGTGATTCTAACAAAATCTTCAAGATTAATCACTAAGTCGAAATTCTCAATGTTTCACAATAATAGAATCCTCCAAGTCAACCATTGTTGAGGGTACTAAAGGATAGACTACTATAG
>JABCMJ010001249.1:0-40572 GCA_014822125.1 Arbutus unedo
AATGTATGTGAAACTCTTATTATTTTCTAAGCTCTGCATGTATCAGACGATTTTAAACATATCAGTGTCCGAATCTATACACTTAAATTCGTGTCCGGTCAAATTTCTCCCTTTTTACTGAAATGCACGTCAACAACCCCCGAGAGGTTGTCTCGTGGTCAAGACTCGGGACTTAAAAAATTGCTCCCTCCGAAGGTTTTACGTTTGAAAGCTCTAGGGTTCTATTAACTCATATAGGGTTAGTTCGTATATAGTTTTGTTTTGAATTTAATTGAGATTTCCGTAATATTGAGATTAGTTCTCAAAAAATTATTCGAGTTGTTCGTAAGGCTTTTCGAACACTCTCGGTTATAAAAAAAAAAAAGCTAAATACAACCTTAAATATCATCTACAGTAGGACCGTATACATGGTTTCAGAGTTCAATGTTCGTGCGGTGAATTTACTCCAGTACCTACTCGTTTAGACCAAACACCCAATTAAAAACGAAGAAACAATTTGGTACTTTTGTAGGACCCACGCGCTCAAACGGCAATCTCCAAAAGACACAGCACGACAGAGTTGAGTAAGCATAGTACCATCACCACCACAAAAGTGATGAGACAGAGTCGAGAGAGAGAGAAACAAAAATGAGTAGAGCATAGTACCATCCCCACAACAAAAGTGATGAGAGAGAGAGAACTGTAAGAAACAAAAATGGTACTTGGTAGTCGGTAGATGCTTATCCTTTAAATGCTGTGTTTCTTCAAGGAAAATGTTAATCATTACGTACAAGGCGGTATATAATATATAAAATATATATTGATATTTATAAATATGTATTGATATTTATAAAAAATATGTGTATTAATATCGGTAAATATATATTTATATCTATATTTGTATTTTTTTGGTATTATATGTATTTTATTCACCGTCTAATAGGCGCTAGTAGCAAGACCTTTATTTATAAAATACATGTTAATATTCGTGTTTGATTAGCATTATGTACATATTATTTATCATTTAGTAGGTGCTGATAATTAGCAAAATTATTTTCTTTAATGATTTTTTTTAAAAGTACAAGTCTAGGAACACAATTAAAATGTGTCTGGAATTATTGAATACACATGAGATCCTCTATAATCATACGAGTCTCGCGTATATTTAACGATTCTGGACATATTTGTGTCCGGATGTAAAGACGTGTTAAAAATCATTTGAAACACATGGAATCTTTCATTGTTTTATAAACCTCACGCGCAAGGCACGATTTCAGACCCACACATTCATCGAAATGTACACGGAAGTGTGTATTTGTAGACTTTTTCTCAATTTTTTTTTTAGGTTCTGTTTGGTCGCTTTTGTTTTGTTTCATTTTTTAAGATCATTTTTTGCGTAATTACCTCTTAATCTTTTTTATTACAAATTACACACAAAAAAACATTATCAGAATGATTTTCCGAAAATTAATTTCGTAGAAAATATGGATTAATTTTTCTTTTATGATTGTGTGAAAATGAAACAAAATAAGCACCTTCTAAATGTTGTGTTTTTGTCGGAACGGGGTAGCTTGTGTGCTTCAAAACGCAATTTGACGTTATAAAAAATTCCTTAAGAATTATTCGAACATTGTTCGATTGTTACTACGCACCGCACAATTTAAAACAGGGCTCTTAAGTCCGTTTTTGTTCCGCTACAAGGAGGTTGACATGATAGGGTAGATAGATTAGGAATATTAGCTAGTCAACCAATGCAAATTTAATTTTATTTAAATTATGCAGTGAGCTCAGCTACCTAGGGCATTACAAGTTTATTTAATACTATATTGTTCATTAACGGACAGATACAAGAGTGCTACACACACATTATTTTTACACATCACTTAAAACTACGTCGTTTTGTTTTGAGAAAGACCCAAATGTGTTTTGAGCGATGTGGGTCAAAAATAAATATGATTTTTTCTCAATACAAAACGGCGTAGTTTTAAGTGATGTGTAAAAATGATGTGTTTGTAGCATTTTTGGAAAGATATAACACTCGTTTTTTGAGACAATAAATTTAGGAGTGATGCGGAATTAATTCCTTATTACTCACTCGTATCTTATTTTTTGTCTCTTGTTAGAGTTTTTATCTCTCGTGGTTCTTGATTTGTTAATTATTCTAAACAAGAAAAAAGGAAAGTGCAACGCGGTGCCCAATTTTGTTTACGTATGTTGTTGGTATAGGTTGCACTATGGTGTAAGCTAAAACCGGCAAATCGAATTAAATTAGAAAACTTAATTGAACAAGTGGTTCGGTTCGTTTTGACTTTCTGTACAGAATTTTGGTTTGATTTTAGCTTTTTATCTCTAGACATTGAATGGGGCTGAAATAAAAATATATTTTCTTAATTTGTATTTGTTGGAAATTATTATTTTCAAAAAATTATATATTTTTAGTTATATACAATATATATATATATATATATTTTTAAACGTTGGGCTTAACTATTTAATAGCTCAAGTACTTATTTTTGAATAAAGAAATTTAGTTTTTTTAACGTTTAATTTGATATAACTAAATTAAAAATCGAACTAAATCCGAACCGATTTCATCCAAAAAAATACTGAATAACTACTCAAAATGTGGGATTCAAACATCTAAATTTTAGTTTCTCGAGAAGGTGAATTCAATAAATTGTTTTTATGTAACCAAGATCATCACTAATTAAAAAAATCAAACACGTGGTAGTTGGAAACATTTTAATAATTATTCTTAAGGATGTAAAAGAAAAAACTTGGATCGAGCAAAAAATTATTCAAATTTAGTTTAAAAAATACAACGACATAAAAGATGTGTTCAAATTTAATTTCTTAATCAATAAAAAATGTAATTAATTTTTTTTTTGAACAAAATAATTTTATTGAGCCCACGAGCAACGAATTTTTCAAATTTAAGGTATTTGTTCAAGACTAATTTATTTGTATAAGAAATAATCTCAAATGAATTTTGAAAAATATCAAATTGAAATAGTTTTGTTTGTTCAACGGGTCTAATATGTTAGCTGAGATTTGGACTAAATTATTTTTGAACTTATTTTTGTGGTTCTTAAAATTTATTATCTTTGCATCAAATAATTTTGTTTTTTTAATTTATCTTGAGGAAGAAATATAAAAGATAAAAAGTTATGATAAAGAATAAGAAAAAAACACGAAAGTCAATAGTAATTTAAAAAAAGACAGATAGATTGTTAGATTGTTTTTCTATTCAAATTTATTCAGTTCTATTTTTTTATTCTTTTCGAGATGGATTTGAAAAGTCAAATATTTAGATAAAAATTTTAAAACTAATTATTAGAAAAAAATAAATTATTATTTAAAAATGAATTAATGTAATCCCAACTTGGACTTAATTGTATTGAAAGCTATGTTGCGCATGGAGTTTTCTTGAACCTTCAGTTCGCTGTTTGAACTATTTTGAGATTTTATTTGAATGATTAAAATTGTTTATTTTGGTCTCATTAATTTTCACAAAAAAACTTAAATCAAACGGGTATCAGTAGGATTTGGGGTCCTTGCTGCGTATCACACACAACATGACATGTTGCACGTTGAAACCCCGTCATTTTTGCTTGCAAAACACTGCCTGAACAGTTGAACATTGACCGAATAATTTTTAAACAGTATTTTCCAGGCTAAAACGATATTATTTTAAAATGTAGCATGTCCTACTGTGCGCAATGCACAACAAACACTCCTATTCCCTATGCTTGAACTAAAATTATAGTTTTTTTTAACTTTAAAAATTAAAAGTTTCAAAATAAAAAATTAAATTTTTAGGTTAAATACTTATCGATATTCGATTGAGTTGAATATTTTTTAATAAATAAAAAAATTAATTTGAACAAAATAGACAATTTTAATTAAGAAAGTGAAATTTCGAAATAATTTCCCACGAAAGAGACTGAACAAAACCTGACCCTTAAAATAGTATCGTTTTAACTATAGAAAAATTATAAAAACCATTGGACAATATTTTGAATGATTTTTGATAGGCAAAATTATACAATTTTAACACATAATACATCTTTAGAGAATATTAATTATCGTCCACTGAGTGATGAGTAATGTATAAAATATATGTTAATATCCGTAAATTATGTATAAATTAATATACATTAACTATGTATTAATAGCCATAAATATATATTGATATTAGTAAAACATTTATTGATATTTATATTTTTTAAGGTCTCAGATCTTATTATCCGCTGTGAACAGTAGGTTTTGTTTCCGTTTATTTGGTTATCTAATTTTCCAAAAAAAACACACGTGGCCAAGGGGTCTATCGTGTAAGTAGGACGTGCCCAACACGATGAGCATATAAGCGCGTGAGATTTTGTTGAATTGTGCTACATTCACCAATGCCCCGTCTTTACTCCAGAATCTAACTGTACCTTCTCTTACTTTTAAGATAGAAAAATAATAATATTATATACACAGATATATCTGCACTATCAGATACACGTGGGACCTAAATTATTAAGAGTTTTATATGTATCTAACGGTATTAAATATATCTCTTTGTTTGGTCTGTATACATACATCTATGTACACAGATTTTTCTATAGAAAAAAGCCCAACACAATTTACATACACATATCCAAACACATATTTATTAAAAAGTAAAATGCTAAACACTGCTCATTAGACAGTGTATAATATATTAATATTCGTAAAATATACATTGATATTCGTATTTATTAGGTATTATATGTATGATATTCAGTGAGCAATAGTTACAAGACCCATTAAAAAATGCCTGATTTACGTGTAATTCATATTAGTTTCAGAGATGCCACATGTGTTGAATAATTTCGAGCACACATCTATATTCAAACCTGTGTATACAGATTGTGTTCTTAGAATTTCTCTAAAACAAGTCCACAACTACAAAGTTATGATGATCACTTATCGAATTGTATTTTTGTATCAAATATAAAAATTATAAAAGAGTGCTACGATTTCAAAAAAAAAAATTATTCGAATCCAAAATCAAAGGTTGGTATTCATGTCGAATATTTGAAAGTGTACTCATGAATTTATTTCATTCATTTTAAGTTCTAGAAAGTTTTCTAAAACTAAGGGCTTTAAAAAATTATCTATTATGAAAAAAATTTGAGCGTGGATTTGTTTTAAGATTTTATTATAGGAAAACAAATAAGATAGAAGATAAATATTAAATTAACATGATTTTTTAATTTTTGTATATATAATAAAGTATACCGTGTGTTATATACTCAGTATATAAAAAACACGAAACTTGTATTGTGTACGAGAATATGAAAAGTCTTTGTCGAATTATAATTCAAAACTAAATATGAAAATTATATTAAGAGAGCAAAGTTGAACGTTAGAAAAAGTTAATGACTTTTGAGAACCGAAGGACCTACTGTAGTATAGAGTTTTGTGTGTCAAAATGATGCGATTTTAGCGTCTAGAATATTTTGGAGTCAAGATGCGATGTCTTGAACGTTCGGACGCAAGCCAAAATAGTGTCATTTTAGTGTGCAATATTCTTTACTGTGCACCTGTGTATTATGCACAACAACTCTTCCGCATCTAAATTTTCTCAATAAAGATAAATATGGTCAACCACCTTGATCTCAGAGCCAACTCGAGCAAAGGTGACAAAAAATGAATGGATCTAGAACATCACTTCTAATACACGTAATCAAACACAAATATTTTTAAAATTATACGAAGTACACGACGTTTTCTAAAATAATACAAATAGTATTTAAATCATATAATTTCAAATACATTTATATCCGAATATATTATATCCGAATATATTAAAAGTAGGCAAAAAGGACTTGCTCTTCCTGTAAATATTATCTATATTCGGTCTATACCCATCGAGACTCCCACCATACGAACTCTGCTTAAACAGGTGTACGTACTCCTCACTAGTACCCTAACCTACACACCCTGACCCCTCCCTCAGACAATACCTCCCCATTTGAATAATCAAAATCATTCAGTAACCTCAACCCCAATGTAACTTCGATATACCCGCGTTTGTTTCATTTATCTCTAATATCGCCGAGAACTGTCCTTTTCCCAGCTTCATCTCATCTCGTGAAGAGGACATGTGCTCGATGGCAAATTTTGTAATATTCTCCGAAAACCCTTCCCAAAGTCTAACGAGGTCCGTCCGAGAAATCATGTCGTTTTTAAGGGGGTCTGATATGAGTGAAAATCAGCTGTCTGAACTTTCCCGAACAACTCCCATGCTGTACGTTTACCTCCATTTTCAACCGTCCGATGAAACTACAATTGAGTCTTTGACTGATCCGAAGGTGAAAGTTACGTGTGAACGTACTCCGTAGTCGTGCGTTATCATTTTTCCCTCGCTCTCGTTCACACAACCGAGCTGATGAACAGCTGTCAGCTGAAGATTCCGCGCCGATGACCTCGATAAAACATAGCCGGCTCAGGGGGGCCCGCACTAGCTTCCTTATATAGGCCGTTCGTCTACTTATCGAAAACTAGATCGGCTTATCGCCTCTATAAGTCACTGTACTTATCTAGCACTATTTGTCGCCTCTCCCTATAAAAATCGCCATACCTGCAAGTAATGTCGTATTTTATTTTCTCCCCACGATAGAGTGTAGAGAGAGAGAGAGAGAGAGAGAGAGAGGGTTAGATATATATAGAGAGAGAGAGGGTTATATATATAGAGACCTCGAGCTCGTCGTTTCTACCTTTTCTCTCTCTACCGTCTCTGTGTCTGTGTTTGTGTTCTCTGTTCAATCGATCTCTCTGTGTTCGTTTCCAAGGTATAAGCTTTCCTTTCACTTCTCTTTCTTTCTCTCTCTATATACTATATTTGCATATCTCTATGGTCTGGAATATTTTACTTTCGACTGTTTGCTTTTCTCTCTCTATATGTATTATTTCCCTTTAACTGCTCTTTCCTTTCCTTTACCCCTTCTTTGCTTTCCGTCTCCGATTCCCCTAGGTTAAAGGCTGCTTTCGTGTCTCTGATCCTCTGAAAAAACCCTATTTTTTTCCCATTTTCCCTATGTCGGTGTATGCCCTAACTTTATATGTTGATCTTTTGCAGAAAATGTTATTCTCTCTGCTAAATTGAAGATCACGTTAAGATCTAGCTCTGGTAAGAGTTTCAACTATGTGTTTTTTTGTTTAATTTAGATTTAATTTCCATGTTATTTTAATTTATTTAGTCAAATTCCGGAGCTGGATATTGGGGGAAAAGATTATTATTAGATTAACGAATAGTAGAGCCTTTGGTAGCTGACCTGGTTTTTTCTAGCAGCATAAGCATGGATACGTATGTATATCTGCTTAGTACATGGACATTTATTATTATTATGATTTTTAGGTTTGCAGATCTGCTCATATTATAGCTGATTTTTGTTCATCTGGATTCAGAGACGGGCTAGTTACAATGTCGTCTCTCAGCAGAGAGCTTGTGTTCTTAATCTTACAGTTCCTAGATGAGGAAAAGTTCAAAGAGACTGTTCACAAGTGGGTATTTTTAATTGGACTAATGCGCAGATAGTTATTTATTGATTGCTGTTCATTGTGTTGTCTTTTTGTGGTAACTAATTAATAATCGTCAAAATGGGTATTCTGATGTTAGGCTTGAACAAGAATCTGGGTTTTTCTTCAATATGAAGTATTTTGAGGATGAGGTCCACAATGGGAATTGGGATGAGGTTGAGAGGTACCTCTCTGGTTTCACCAAAGTGGATGATAATCGCTACTCCATGAAGATATTTTTCGAAATTAGGAAGCAGAAATATCTTGAGGCTCTGGATAAGTAAGCTTATTATGAATAGAAGATATTTATTTTTTGGAGCACAGTATTTTTTAAGTAGATTTGGTGCACAAAAGTGTGACATTTGCAACTTGTAACAGGCATGATAGGTCCAAGGCTGTTGATATCCTGGTAAAAGATCTTAAGGTTTTCGCGTCATTTAATGAAGAGCTTTTTAAAGAAATAACTCAACTCTTGACATTGGAGAACTTCAGGTATTAAGTATGAACTTATAAAGTTCTCATTCTAAGATTTCTTTGAGATTGGATTGTTAGAGAAATACTTCCATTGCAGGGAAAATGAACAGCTCTCCAAGTATGGAGATACAAAATCTGCAAGGGCGATTATGTTGGTTGAGCTCAAGAAGCTTATTGAAGCAAACCCATTGTTCCGTGACAAATTGCAGTTTCCTAATCTTAAAAATTCAAGGTTACGGACTCTCATTAACCAAAGGTAATCAGTCTTACATGGAGCATTTGAATTGACAATATTAGATGATTGAGTGTTTATTCTTGGCACTAAGAGCATCTCCAAGAAAGATGTTAAATTTTGAGTTGTCATATTTTTTTTATGGCCTATGTGGCAGTTTGATATTCAAATTTTTTGGTCTCCTACAAAGATGTCAAATTGGGCATTTAAGGTAAAAAGACATTTAAAATTGGGGCATGTAAGACAAAAATTTTTTTGACACTTGATGTCATCAAGTATAGCCTTTTTCAATTGCCACATAGGATTTGACAATACTTTTGACATTTTTATCGGAGTTAGTTTTGATGTCATTTTTTGAAAACTTTATTGCCGCATTGGATTTGACATTTTTGTTGGAGATGCTCTAAGAGTAGTATACGTTTGTGATTTGATTATTGTTGTGAGGAATTTTCATGCATCATGCTGAGAACAGCTGTCCTTCAAAATCAGTAAATCTGATTGGGCTCTTCACTACTTAGCTGTGCCTACATATATGTACATGTCAACGTATTTGCTTCATTTAAAGGGGCAGGGTGGTGAGTTTTAGGTAACCTAGATGGCAAATAATTAGCTTGCATTGGCATTGGGGCTTATCGCTCACTCAGCTATGCTTTTTAGCTATGAAGAGAGATCTGATTTTCTTTCTTATTGCAGCTTAAATTGGCAACACCAACTTTGTAAAAATCCACGGTCAAATCCAGATATCAAAACCCTTTTTGTTGATCATTCTTGTGGACAACCAAATGGTGCTCGGGCTCCATCACCTGCAAACAATCCGCTTCTAGGATCCTTACCAAAGGCTGGAGGTTTCCCTCCTCTGGGTGCACATGGGGTAGGGCTTTGGTGTAGTTGACTACCTAAATTAACTCAATCTCACTGTTATTTTGTGGTCTCTTATCATTTTTAAATTGGTATGTTCAGCCCTTCCAACCTACCCCAGCACCAGGCCCGGCTCCCCTTGCTGGTTGGATGTCTAATCCACCTACGGCAAGTCATCCAGCAGTTTCTGGTGGAGCTATTGGACTAGGTGGACCATCCATTTCAGGTACCTTTTTGAATTGTTTTTCTATAAACTTCTGAATTGCTGTTATAAGGTTTTGTATGCAGTCGATTTATTCCTTAATTCTCAAGTTACGTCGTTTCTCTCTACAGCTGCTTTGAAGCATCCTAGGACTCCGCCAACCAATACTTCTCTAGATTACCCATCAGGGGATTCAGACCATGTAACAAAAAGAAGAGCCATAGGGATATCGGATGAGGTTCCTTAATTTTGCTTTAACTAAATTCGCATTCTCAATGTGTTTTTGCATTCAATATCTGAACCCATTGTGTTATGAGGTTTCTTGATCTTTATGTGTCAAACGCAGCATGTAAATCTCCCTGTTAATGTGATGCCGGTATCATTTCCTAGTCATAGTCACAGTCAAGCATTTAATGCTCCGGATGACTTGCCCAAGAACGTTGCTAGAACTTTGAATCAGGGGTCATCTCCTATGAGCATGGACTTTCATCCTATCCACCAGAATATACTTCTAGGTCTGTTGTTCGGTGGTCAAATTTTCTTTCTTCGAATTCTTGACACGTGACTGTGCTTCTTAATTTCCAACTTGTGTTTTCTGCGATATTCGTTTGAATATTTCCTATGTGATGCATCAGTTGGTACAAATCTTGGGGACATTGCATTGTGGGAAGTTGGTTCTCGGGAGAGATTGGTGTTAAGAAACTTCAAAGTTTGGGATGCCAGTGCATGTTCAACTGCTCTGCAGGTCTGAACCCTTCTTATCCGAAAATTTACACAAAATAATATAATATTGATCCTCAGTCTTTCCTGATGGAATTTCAGAATGCCATGTTAAAGGATCCTGGTGTCTCTGTTAACCGCATTATTTGGAGTCCCGATGGTTCTTTATTCGGTAATTAGTTTGTAATTTACTTCAATACTTCATTAGCATAATTTATATGTTCCCATGTATACAATTATCTACTGAGAACTGAACTGATTTAGGTGTCTATACTTTTCCATTATGCAGGAGTTGCATATTCCAAGCATATTGTACAAATATATTCTTATCATGGTGGTGACGATGTGCGGCAACATTTGGAGGTATTTTCAGTTGACATTATTTTTTATTTCAATGTTTGTAGTTACCTGTTTCACAGTTGACGTGGATTTCTTTCTTTCAAGATTGATGCTCATGTTGGAGGAGTAAATGATCTAGCATTCTCTCACCCCAATAAGCAACTTTGTGTGATAACGTGTGGTGATGATAAGACCATCAAGGTACTCTCTTAGAAAACTACGTTATCTCGTGTTAAATTGCTGCAGAACATGCCAAACTTGTTACACAAATTATCATATTCACTGAAAACATGTCATGATAGATCTGCAGTTATGATAAATTTTCCCTATGATACTATCTGGTCTCAGGTTTGGGATGCCGTATCTGGTACAAAGCAGTACGCTTTTGAAGGCCATGAGGCTCCTGTCTATTCTGTCTGCCCTCACTTCAAGGAAAACATTCAGGTATATTCTCAAGTAATCATTTGCTCATTTCTTATTGCGGTGATAGATATTTTCAAGCTTGCAAGGTTTTTGTTTTGTGTTTTCACCATGGACTGTTTCCCTAACTGCCCTTGTACTTTTGTATTTCAGTTTATATTTTCAACAGCCCTGGATGGAAAGATAAAAGCTTGGCTATATGACAATTTAGGGTCTCGAGTTGACTATGATGCTCCTGGTCGCTGGTGTACAACAATGGCTTATAGTGCTGATGGAACAAGGTTGACTCTCTGAACCTATGGCATTTCTGCTCTTTATGACTTGGTGAGCATGGTCAGAATCTAAAAGTTTGGTCCTTTTTTCTTTTCTCTTTTTTGGGTGGGGTTTGGTTGGGTGGTGTATCCAGGCTGTTCTCATGTGGAACTAGCAAAGAGGGTGAGTCCCATATTGTAGAATGGAATGAAAGTGAAGGAGCTGTGAAGAGGACCTATCAAGGTTTCAGAAAACGATCTTTGGGTGTTGTACAATTCGATACAACTAAAAACCGGTTTTTGGCGGCTGGTGACGATTTCGCCATAAAGTTTTGGGATATGGATAATGTCCAACTTCTGACAAGCATTGATGCTGATGGAAATCTTCCAGTAAGTCTGTTTTTGTTTTAGTGTCAATTTGTGAAGAATATCTTTCAGGATATATTATGTTCGATGGGTTGAGTATCATTTTCAATCCTAAATTCAAGGCAAGCCCGCGTATCCGCTTTAACAAGGATGGAACTCTCTTGGCTGTTTCTGCCAATGAAAATGGGATAAAAGTTCTGGCAAATTCTGATGGTCTTCGTATGCTGCGCGCTTTCGAGTCTTATGATGCTTCAAGAGCATCTGAAACCGTGACAAAGGTTGGTGCTTTATATGAGTGAATATTCTTGTAGCGAATCCTTATTATCTAAATTAGACTTGCATTAATACGTTTTTATCTCATGCAGCCCACAATAAATGCAATATCCGCTGCTTCCGCTACCACTACTAGTGTTGGACTAGCAGATAGAGTTGCCTCTGTTGTTGCTTCATCTGGAATGGTTCGTTTGAGGCAATTGGTTTTTTTCTTCTCTCTCTCAGTCATCCTAAATCACCTCATGCATGAAAGTAGCAATTATTATGTTACTTTTGAGAACGTCTATGATTACTCACAGGAAAACATATGAACTGACACATGTTTAATTATATAGAATGCGGATGCCAGAAATTTGGCGGACGTGAAACCTAGGATTGCTGAAGAAATCAATGACAAATCGAAGATTTGGAAGCTCACTGAAATTAGCGATCCTTCCCAGTGTCGGTCCTTGAAGCTCGCTGAACATTGCAGAGTATCAGCGAGGGTGCGTTCATTAATATATCAATGGTTTGACTGTGTTACTCAGTTATGGTTAGATTGATCAATGACACTTTCAGTAGGAATTTTTTATTCATTTTGGCCTTAACTGGTATTCTCCTTTTTTATTGTGACATTTGAAAGGACTCTTCTTTCATGCATACGATGGTAACTATTTTAGTAAGCATCTTTTTTTTGTTTTTTTGGCTATAAGCTATTGATTTTCACTAATGTCTATTGAATGCATGCCTCTTCATTGTCTATCTGTTTGCCTTCCTAAGTATTTGTCGTTAAGCAAAAAATTTCAAATTAACTGCAGTTGGTGAATTTCACTGCTAAAATTTACAAACTTGACACAAAAAGAACTTAAAGCATAATTGGCATAACAACTACAAAACTTTTGAGTGTTTTTGATTAACTTGAAGTATTTGGTCCTCTGCCGGTGGAATTAATTGGTTTACTCTTGGAAGTTCCTAATTCTTTAGTGTCACGGCATGATTAGCAGACGGTGTAAAGAGAGATTGAAATCGATGCCAGCTATGCTTTTAATGTACGAGGTCTTCTGCAAGAGTGGATGGATAAGGAACCCTTGCGCACAAAAGTTTTCCTGATGTTCTTTTAATTATTTAGCAAGCTTTTTTATCTCCAGAAACATTGTTTTGTGCAAGAAGATGTACAAGTAAATCAAATAATTATACGATTACAAAGGATTCTCTGATGCATAATGCTCACTGTACTTTTATGTTTACTTATCAAAATGTAAAATATTATAGGAACAACTTTTTTTACATTTTATTTTACTTTTGTGTGATTCTTATTGAGCTCAAGTTGCTCTATGTACATGGGGGATATTTTGTCTCACAGTCCAGATAAGGCTTTTGATCCCATTGGTATGTACAGAAAACAGTTTTTCACTTGCTTCATTATTTGCTCACTGCAGATATCAAGGTTGATATATACGAATTCAGGCAATGGTATTTTGGCTTTAGCAGCTAATGCCATTCACCTGCTTTGGAAATGGCAGCGACTTGACCGCAATTCAAGTGGCAGGGTATGGAGGATGCTAACTTGTCAATTTCATGTATCATGTATGGGTAGTCTTTATTTATCTGAAAACAAACTCATTTTCACTCTGATTTTCTATCCTTAAGGCAACGGCCAGTGTTCCGCCTCAATTATGGCAACCATCAAGTGGCATTTTGATGACCAATGAATTCGCTGCCACTAATCCTGAGGATGCTGTACCCTGTTTCGCTTTGTCCAAAAATGATTCTTATGTGATGTCTGCATCAGGAGGAAGGATTTCTCTATTCAATATGATGACATTTAAGGTGACAGATGAAATTGAGTTACTCTCTCTGCTGGAGTCGTTTAGTTAGTATTAGAGTTTTTCATTTGACTGATGCGGTATTTTTTTCTGGGCAAGTGCAGACAATGACAACTTTCATGCCTCCACCACCGGCGGCAACATTTCTTGCATTTCATCCACAAGATAATAACATCATCGCTATTGGCATGGATGACTCAACTATCCAGATATACAATGTCCGTGTGGACGAGGTATGATAAAACTTTTTTCTTTGGCAGGAAGTTATATACTGTGTGTAGGTAGTTATAGCATATAAGCTGCCTTCTTGTTTTAAAATAAACCTTCTTAATTGCAGGTAAAAAGCAAGCTGAAAGGTCACTCTAAAAGAATTACTGGCCTCGCCTTCTCTCATGCGCTTAATGTGCTAGTTTCATCGGGAGCAGATGCTCAGGTTAGCCATTTTTTCTATCGGTACGAGTATTGAGAGTTGTAATGGGAACTATATTTCGTTTCTTATAATGGAACTGCATTGCTGATTGCTATTCGCCTCTTTGGGCTTCTACTAAATTGAACCTTTTGATTGGAAGTAGGAAAATATTTTTGTATTAGAAGTTTCTAGAATATTAAATAGGCTAACATAAGCATTCTCCAAGAAATGGCATTATTTACTGATGGATCGGTCACGGATTGTAGGTAATTTATCTGGCAGAGATAGTGGGGTTAATGACATTTTACTTGAAGGGTTAGTTAATTGGCCTTGGTTGATTGGATATCGAAGGAGGCATTGAATATCTAGATGCCTCTTTCTCCTCCTTTCCTTCTTTTCTTTTTAAATTTCCCACCTCTGATTTAATCCACTCGTACCTTTTGTAGAGGAAATATGGAAAATGTTATTGGTGGTGTGGAATCTTGACGGAAAAGATGACATTGTCCTTTGGACCCTAAAAGTGGAGCTTATTCTACGTTTTGATATTTTCTTGTCTGATCACCTGCTTTTGTTTCCCTCCAGCTTTACGTGTGGAACTCTGATACCTGGGAAAAGCAGAAAACCAGGTTCCTTCAGATTCCAGGTGGGAGGACACCAACAACACAGTCAGACACTCGTGTACAGTTTCATCAGGACCAGATACACTTCCTCGTTGTACATGAGACACAACTCTCGATCTATGACGCAACTAAATTAGAATGCGTCAAACAGGTTTCTTTTTCTTTTTCCCTTCTTCAAAGTGAACTTTTTTGGTTGGGAAGCAACGGTATGGCGTAGTTCATTCATACGATTTCTTGTTTTTGTAGTGGATCCCACGTGAATCTGCCCCAATCACTCATGCAATGTTCTCATGTGATAGCCAGCTGGTGTATGCCAGCTTCTTGGATGGAAGTGTGTGTGTGTTCACTGCTTCTAATCTCCGAATGCGGTGTCGCATTAGCCCTTCTGCTTATCTTTCACCCACTGTCAGGTATTTCCCAATCTGAGTTGCTTTCTTTTGGGTTTTGGGGATTAATGTAGGGGGATAATGGGGTTACCGTGTCAGATGGTTAAGTTTACATTGGTTGGTATACATTTGAGCATCAAATTTTGTTTTGGCCTTCCTCATGCTGTCCAACCATGTCTCAAGTTAAACTTAATATATAATTTATTAAAGACTTTGGCCCCATTTGTGTGTTTGGATTAAAGTATCAGATTGTCCTATTAATCCAAGTAGACCACATATCGCCCGTTCGGTCAGAGCTTTTGTAGGTAGGACTAAATATCAGTTGGATACGATACCGCACAAAACATGGGATATACAATAGCTAGGTATGTTGGTATTAATATGGTAGGATAAACTTATTTTATGTGATTATGTATCCCTTCACTACTCATCCAATCAAATAAACCGGACGTTAACGAATTTGTTTGAAGTGGTCTTTCAGCATAATACTATTTGTATAAGTGTATGCCAACAATCTATGTTTCCTCTGCAGCAACTCAAATGTCCAGCCACTAGTGATTGCGGCTCATCCACAAGAACCGAATCAGTTTGCGATAGGACTATCAGACGGTGGGGTCCATGTATTTGAGCCTCTAGAATCTGAAGGCAAATGGGGAGTTCTTCCACCGGATGAGAATGGGTCGGCAAGCAGTGTGGCCGCTGCACCTTCAGTTGGAGCTTCAGGGTCAGATCAACCTCAAAGGTGATCAAGTGGCTGCCAAGCAGAAAGTTCTTTTTCATGCTTTGCTTGCTGGCCTATCCCCAACTATAGGTATGCTTCTCATCAGACTGAACTGCAATACTTTCCTGACAAAAGCGATGTTAATGAAAATTGAAAAGCTTGGAGACTAAGCTGTGTTTGGATTGTGATTTTGGGTGGGATTTATGCTAGGAAGCAAAGGTAAGGAGAGAATCTTGACTTATTTCTTCCATTTTCCTATATCTTTAGTATATCCCTCTGTAAATCCATGATCCAAACGCTGCTTAAGAAAGAGAGAAGGAAATTGGACAACGAACCAACCGTTAAATGGTCAATTCGAGTCCCCAAACGTAGCGTTTGGTGGGTTTAGCAAATGTCCATCTCCTGAATTGTTTTTGACATCCTGTTCTTCTGGCCCAACTTGACATATTTTTGTTGTGTGCTCGGTTTTCCCTTTTTTCCTTTTCTGCAGTTTTGAGATCAAATTCTGTGTAATTTACTCGATGATCGGGATGCAGACATGTAGATCTAACTTCACAGTTATGTAAGCTTAATCTTTTAGGAGTATTGACAATGAATTTGCCCCTCAAATTCCCCCCTTCCCAGAAAGAAGTTTCTTCCTAGAAAAATTGTTCTGGTTTTGTCCCTTTTTTGTGCATACAGTTGCTGTTCTATGTATGAAATTGGCTTTTAGGTTGTTTTTATCTGAATTTGTTTTTACAAGAAGTTTACAAACACATCTTCGAAACATATGACCGTCTGATGCATGTGATTCACATTGTTTTTGAGAGCCCCTCATCTGTGTTTTAAAGATGTGTTTGTATTATTGTTGTTATGTTTATTACACTCAATTGTCTCCCATTCACAGCCCTTGCCAGACATTAAAAAGAGCTTCCATAGGACTTCAACCTTTTGGAGTTATGTTTGAAAGTAGAAGAGTGCAGTCTTACAGTTCTGTTAGGTCATGTTTGGTTGGCCAAACTGCTAATATGGGGGCGGCTCACCTAAATTACCGACTAGTCTTGGGCTCGGGGTGGAAACAACCGGACAAATTAGAGGTAGAGATTGGTTACTAAATTAGGCCAGTTGCGTTTGGATTAAATTATTTTTTGTTGAAGGCAGTTGGCATAATTTGATATTTCGTGATTTTTGTATGATTTTTTTTTTCAATTTTTTTTCCTCGTCTCATTCGTCTCAACGACAAGAATTAGAAAAATATGTAAATTAAGAAAATTTATGTAAGACAGCACTAAAATAGATCTTTTCAATTTTTTTTTTTTTTACTTTAATGAACTTTTTGAGGTTTTCATTATATTATTTTCTTTTTTAGATTTTTTTTATCACTACGAATCATTAATTTGAAAATTTTAACGCGAATACGATAATAATAACAAAAAAAAGCACAAAAAGGAGGTGATATTAAAAATGAAAAATTTAGGCCTCCTCAAGGGTGCAGATTGGAGTAAATTGCAGAAATATGTTAAGAGTTGCCATCCCAAGGCACTATTTTGTAAATGCCAAAGTCTTTGAAAGTAGTCTAACCTGTCATTATTATTAAATTATTATGCTCAAGCAGATCTTAAATCTAAAAAAATCAGTTTGGACTAAATTAAAACTGGTTTGTTTTGATTGTATTTAATGTAAAATTTTATTTAATTTTAGAGATAATTACGAAAATATTTTTAAACCCTAATTCATCTAACATTATGCGTGCTAATTTTGTCTTTTAATGTCTTCCTTATTGAGCCTTAATTTAGTTCAAATAGCCTCACATTTGATTTTTAAATAAACCAAAATACAAATAATTATATACAACCCAAATGGAGCCAGTAGTTTTCGAGCATAGCGTTTAGAGATTGGAAAATTTGGCCTAATTTTCTTTTTGAGAAATTATTTGTCTTCGTTCAAATTTTTTTTACGTTTCTTATTTTAGTCTCAATGTTTTAGGAATTATTAGTCCGTCTCAATAAAAGAAATATAAAAAGTTTAAAATTATATTTAAAAATTAAAAAAATATTACTAAAAACGACGAATAAGTACAAAAATACCTTATTTTTTAGATTATTTTTATTTTTTTAAATTTGATCAATTATTTATGTCTTTTTTAAAATTTCTTGTCGAGACGAATAAAAAATTCACAAAAAATTAACCAACTACAAAAAAATTATTATTTTTTATGAGAACAAAAAATAATCTAAATGTTTTAGGGATTATTAGTCCGTCTCAATAAAAGAAATATAAGAAGTTTAAAATTATATTTAAAAATTAAAAAAATATCACTAAAAACGACGAATAAGTACAAAAATACCTTATTTTTATTTTTTTAAATTTGATCAATTATTTATGTCTTTTTTAAAATTTCTTGTCGAGACGAATAAAAAATTCACAAAAAATTAACCAAATACAAAAAAATTATTATTTTTTATGAGAACAAAAAATTATTATTTTTTATGAGAACAAAAAATAATCTAATAAAAAAGTCAGGCCAATAAATCAAAGTAGAAAAACCCAGCTTGTTAGAGCTTTTAGCATCTTGACTGAAAATGACAAAGGAGATATTTCAGTAGCTAAGCTTTTATTGTTCCACAAATGGGGAGAGAGAGAGAGAGAAGAAGAAGAAGAAGAAGAAGCTGACATGTGGTTAAGGTTCTTGCATAAATGCAACAAATCCAATTAGATTTGACTTCTCTGCAGTCACGATTTGGACTGTAAAAAAACGGTTTATTCAATCTCGACCATAAAACAGTGTTTTTAATAGTCTAACCTCTAAAATACAACACAATACTTTTATGGTAAGAATCTTTAACAAATGCTAATTATATATGCTTGAAATGGATGATCAAGGTATCAAGTTAATGGTCTAAATGTTTAAAGAAAGATCTAAGAACACAATCATTTGAGTTCAGATTCAGATAAATATGTCCGGAACTGTCTAATATACGCAATCTTTTATAATTATGTGAACTCTACATGCATCCGACGATTCTAGATAAATCAGTATTCGAATGTGCAGTAATGATTGTTTTTCTAGACTTGTTGTTTATGATGAAGGTATTTGACCAACAGAAAGAAGACGGTCAAATTTACGAGTCAAAATTACAAGTTAACTAGAGAGTTTTTTGGATTGTTTAACCTCGTAAATTCTCCTCTGGGAGTTCAAATTTAAAGTTTTCTCGCTCCTAAAAGTAGAGACATGTTGTTGGGACCACAACACTTTAAGGAACATGTTTGAATGTAATACAACATAACATAATCTCAAAGCTTTGCTCCCTAAATCTACACTTTTTACATTAGAAAGATTGTTGAGAATATAAATATTTTAATGAACCATTAGCTAAGAGCATCTCTAAGTAATATTAAATAGTTTAATTAGTCAAAGGAACAAAAAAATATTACACTTTTTAATTTGCTTATCTACTTTTTTACTTCTTTATTTTTACTGTTCAATAAAATTAACTTAATTAAGTAACAAAAAAAATAAAAATAAATATGGTGACATCCATGTACAATGACGTGATAATAATAATGTAATATTTTCTAAACGATCATATTCCAACGATTACCTTTTTACTGTCATATATTCCACCAGTTATATTTCAACGGTCATTTTTTTTAACAATCTTATTTTTTCAACGGTATTATTTTCAACGGTCATTTTTTTAACAATCTTATTTTTTCAACGGTATTATTTCAATAGTCATACTCTATCTACAAATAAAATCTCTCGTTATCTTTTTCATCTCTCAACTATGTTTCTTCTTCTTCTTTTGATAAAAATATAACTAAGTAATAGACTTTCGAACGTAATTCTAGATGACTCCAACTCTACTCGCAAAGAAGAGAAGATCAATACAAATAGTCAATCTAAACATCAACGTTCTGTTCAAGGCCTCGCAATTATCAATCATGACTGAGCAAAAGACCACGACACTTTTTGAACAATATTTTACTAATCCTCCGACATTTCCTACTAAAGTGTTTAGGAGGAGAAATCGAATGAATCAATATCTTTTATTTTATTTTTTTATATACAATAAAAACCCATAATTCTTATTTCATCCAAAAACCAAATGCTGTCGTGATCCATGCTATTCAGGGAGGAGAGATGTCTGGCTACTTGTAACTAATGAAAAATAACTAATAAAATTAAAAAATCTCTTCCAAGTGATAAAAATTAGTTTCCACTTCAAAGCCTGTTGAAAATTTTCTAATATCATTAAAGAGGATAATTTTGAGTTTTTCCTTTTATTTTTTTAAAAACTCATCAGTATATCAAGATTAATTACGCACATCTCAACTAAATATTACAATACCCCATCAACTATTTTTCAGGTAGAATAGAACTTCATAGACTGACCTCACAAGAATTGATATACTGCCTGAAAGATTTCAACCTCAAAACTACAAAAAGACAAATCTCGAGTCTGAACTCACGCTCGTAAACACTCTCAGTTTCGGGCCGCAACAGCTTCAAATCAACATAAAAACAGCCAAATTTACATTTGATGGTTGAAGCACCATTAAAGTAGCAGAATCATAACAAATTGTTTGAAAATCATCCGAGTTCTATCCTGGGAAATATTTAAATATTTCCCCAAAATACCAACAATAAATATATACCACACCTCCTAGGAAAGTGCACTTAAAAACCATGCCTAATACCATGCCAAGGAAGCTTTATCTACATTTTCTTTTTCTTTCATACCCTCAGGCAAAAAAGAAAGCTTCACATGCAGCATACTTTAGAACTTTCCTAGCCTCCCATCAGCCCATAAATTTAAGCCATACTTCAAGTCAACCCTTATATACAAGGTCATGAAATGGATTCTTACTCTATTATTTACCTTATATAGACAAAGGAGCAGCCCTCCATTTCAGACTAGCTATTTACAGGAATGTTTTTCCACCGCGGAACTACACAGGACGGAAACTTGCTAGATTCGGGAGGTGATCCGATTGAAGCTTTTTAACGTCAGTTGCAGTCACCTTGCACGAGTCCAAGGTAAGAGATTTCAAATTCTTTAGTTCCCTGAGATACTGCAACCCTGCACTGGTTATGCGAGAGTTTGAAAGGTTCAAGGAAACCAATTGCGTCATACCTGCATTTGAAAAGCCAAAATGTATGAGCAGAAGGGGGAAAATGCAAAGGCAGAAAGATCAGACTTTAGGATTAACCCGTTATTAATAGCACCAATTGTTTGTCCATACAAAAGAAGTACAAAGTGTTCGTAGCGATCGAGAGAGGACTGTAATCTTAAGGATCGTTAAACTTAGTTTAAGAAGAATACCAGAAATCATTTCCAACGTTTTGTCGGTTAGGTTGTTGTTTTGTGTGAGATTTAGCACCGTCAAGGATGAAAGGTCTTTGATGTTCCTAACACCAGCATCAGTTAATCCTCCCCCACAAATTTCCAAGGACTTAAGGTTCTTAAAATCTGAGTCAAACACACAATGAACACAATTAATCAGAAGCTAACGATGATACCAAAACCTGAGCCTACATTACTTCAAAAGGTGCAGACACCTCCCGCTCTGTATAGACCACTTACAAAAGTATTATATGTGACTGGGATATGGAAACCTAGATATTTATGGAAAACAGATAAATAAGGGTAATTAAGAATCTCACTACTGGTCAAACCTCCACAACCTTCAAAAAAAGGGATTTATGATACTAAAAATATTGGAGGCAGCTCAATAGCATTCTATAGTCCAATGTTGAAGCTTTCAACCACATACCCATGCTTTAAAAACAGAGTATATTTTATAAACCATGGGAAGCATTTGGTTACAATGGATGCTCCCGTAAGAAATATAAAGCCGAACTGTGTTTCCATCATAAGTTAGATTTAACATACTCCGCAGATAGTTCGTTCCAGAATCTGTTATACGTGCTCCAAAAAGATCCAAATGAGTCAATCCTGTCAAGCCTGCATGGAAAGCAGTGCCGATGCTAACATGTTAGAGAAATAAGCATTTAGCAGATTTGAACTAATAGACTCAGGAAAAAAAAAATGAAAAAGGAAAAGCATATCAATGTACACATCATTACAAGTTCCACAACTGGATTAACACATGCAAACAAATGGACATAACAACAACCATTTGAACATGGAGAGAGAGAGAGAACTAGGCATGAACTTCAAGCTCAATTAGCAAGTACTCCAAAGCAAATCCCAAAATAAAATTCAAGAATGATGCCAGTCAAAGACGAGGCAGTAGAGATCCCATTACATGAGTAGCCCAAACCAATGACAATAAGCTAGATGAAATCTACAAATTCCTAGAGGATGCAATAGCAATAAACAAAAATACAATAAAACCATCACTCCTATGCTATCCACTAGATTTGGCGTCATTGATACGAGATCAGACTTATTCACCAGAGGGAATCTTTATCCTCCACGAACAGGTGGAAGCATAAGCCTCCACAGAGGGAGAAAAGGCATAAAAAAACTCACCTTCCCATCTCGCTGTTTATTTTCCACTCCGTCTACCCAACTCCCTGAATCCATGCCTTTGAAGGTGGAGGTGGGGGTGGGGTGGGGTGGGGGTGGAGGTGGGAGCACTGATCGGTGAAGAGGGGAAAGATGAAGGGGAGAGAGGAGAGGAAGGGAAGGGAAGGGAAGAGGACAGGTAGGGGTGGGGGGTTGGAGAGGCTAAGAAGCATTAGAAAGAAGGAGAAAAGTTTAAGAGAGAGCACGTATAAGATGAAAAACACCTTCCCCAGAAATTAAGTTAACAATACCTAAGGGGAACAAAAAATGTACTAGACTGACAAGAAACCCACAGAATCAGAATGCCACCAGATAAAAGGACAGAAAGGTACTAAGTCTTGGAAAGACTATTCCACCAAACTGGCTGCCATTTCCACTACAAGATTCATACAAAATTAAACTGGGAGTCATTCTCCACCCCAGCAAGCAAGCTGACACGGATTAGAGGTGCGAAGCATCCTTTTTCCCTACTAGAACTGAAACCTGATGAGTTGGTTAAGCATCAAGCTCTACCGGTCGCACGCTAAAACGAAGTCGGTCAGCACAAGTACTGGGAATGGAGAATGGCTGGTGAAGCTGTATCTGCTTCTAGTAGGACAAAGATATCTAATGGTCAAAATTGCAATCAAATAGGACATGAAGTCTTATTGCCTTTGTCACCAAGTTTTGGAAAGGTGATACAGTTTGTGACACACCAGATTGACTTAATGGATTCCCTAACAACTTGCAAAAAATATGATGACTTTCCCGCAAGCCAAACAAAGTCAATATGATGACTTTCCCGCATGCCAAGCAAAGTCAGTTAGCACAAGTATCCAGGAATGGCAGGTGAAGGTGTATCGGCTTCTAGTAGGACAAAGATAACCGATGACTATCATGGTCAAAATTGCCATCATACAGGACCATGAAGTCTTATTCCTTTGTTACCAAGTTTTGGAAAGGTGATACTGTTTGTGAGACCAGATTGAGTTAATGGATTCCCTAACTTGCAAAAAATATGATGACTTTCCCCATTATTTGTGGCCAGAATTTGGGCAAAAGCTTACAAGGTGTCATTGTGTCCGGTCAGGGGAAAGAAGGAAGAGAGATTTAGAGAATGCCAGAAAAAATGCGGGGGAAATTTGACAAAGCGTCACTGGCATTTCTAACCGATATCAATCATAAAAGCCATCACCATTTTGCGCGATTCGTCGAACCAGGCGCTGACAGAATGCAGTCCAGATGTTAATATTGTGGGTGATTCTCTATGAACCCAGAGTCATTCTCTGTAGACCCGTCTTCTTTATACACCCAATAATTAATATATATATATATATATATATTTTTTTTTTTTTTCCCCCTCTACACCCAATATTACTCCAACAATAACCTTCCTTTTCTTGACCGGGAACAATAACTTTCTATAAACCCAAACTTACATCTCAAATCACTCAATCCTTATCTTGCCGGCCACCTCCACCAAGGCACAACCCGCCATTGACTGATGTAAAAAAGTCACTGACCTCTTTCACAGTTCAATAAAAGCCTAAAAGATTTGAGAAAGATTCATGCTGTTACGAAGAATATTTTTGTCTATACGCATATATACCCATAAATAAATTGCTTAGACGTGGATAGCAATTGTTAGACATCTAAACATGTACTATCTACACAGCCCACAAATTAGCATGGCAAACCCCTGTGCTCCACAGAGATTGGTATGGGAGTGACTTTGGTTTCCAACAAATTAGCTAAATATATGAATGGGCACATTATATATGTGGTCTGTGTGTCTTAGATGTATCCTAGAAAGAAACAAATGGGAAAGCATGGAAGAGAGAAAGAGAAGAGATAGGAGAGGATGAAGGGAGAGAACAAGTGAACGGGAGCTGCAACGGTTGTAGGTTAATGGTAATTTGCGAAGGGGATATAGTTGTAATAGGAAAACTAACAAAATAGTTGGGGTTAAAGAGCTATATTCGGGGTTTCAGTAGAATCACCCTAAAATTATTAGTCATTCTAATTTTGGTAAAGTTGTCCTAGTGGGACCTCATGGTTACGGGTTTGGGTTACAGAACAACCTTTTCCATTGTAGAGGTAAGCTGCCTATATCCAATCATTCCCTAGACTCCGAATTAATGGCAGCCTCGTGTACTGGGAAGCCTTTTTTCTTCTAACGTCTGTGTCCAACATTACACATAATCGGAAATGTCTAGAACTTTATCCAAACATCATGTAACAAAAGAACAAGTTTCTACAGTGATATTTCTTGAGCAAAACACGACCTTCAAAAGCCCATAAATATAAGGACACCTGAAACCACTTCAAAGGCCAACTGTCAGCTTGACGCATCACATGTAAAGAAAATACTATCAACTGCTAAATCTTTTTGCATGGCACCACTAACATTAAAATATCTAGAGTACCAAGCAATTCTCAAATTAAAATTCAAGCAGCATCCATTTTCCACGTTGAAATATATGATGTCTAATATCTATCTATTGTGCAACAATGGGAGCAAAAACAACATAAAGAATTTATTCCTTAAAGTTTGATCAGCAGTCCAACACTAATGACTGCGGATGTGAATATAGCATCTAGTCAACATCAAAAAAAGAAAAAGTGAGCACAATCCTTAAAAAACCTCCATTCTAAAATCTACACCCAGAAAGCATTTAGGAAGGGTACCCTACCAAATTGATAAACCATAGAAAGAAAATTGACAAATCTGCTAAAAAGGCACCTCCAAGGCAACATCACCTCAAACACACTTACTTGTAAGAGCGGCAAGTCCGACATCTGTAACATTGCGGGCGTCCAAGTTTAGAGACTTGAGAGATGACAATCCAGACAACTTTTTTAAACCACCGTCATTGACAAAAGTAAAGGACAGATTTATACTCTCAAGATTCGTCAAACCTACAAAAAAGATCGGTAAAAGCCATGGTTAATACACATAAAAATCAACATAAGCTATTAACCGAGAAACTTTGTTGCATCCAAGAAGAATGACTACTATAAAGATGACAAAAATTACATGTACACACCCGCAATAAAAAAGACAGAGATTCCTGCAGTAGCAGGTTCCTCTACACCTAGTCTAAATTGATGAACATGTCATTCATATCCAATTCCCACACGATGAAGAACAAAATTGAAGGACTTTAGCAGGTTATAAATGTCACCGTGTCCTTAAAACTGTGGAGATTAAACAGGTCTCAAGCTCTCACATGCAAACATACGTCAGCCCCAAACAAGCAAGTAATTATGAAAGCTAAAGAAAGAAAAAGTTTTTGTGTACACATCAGTGGACTCTTTAGAAACAGTATCTCTGGCCAATCAGTGTGTTTCTTGTTTCCAGTCATAGCTGTTACCGAGTGAGGTGAGTAGTAGAGCAAGTACCAATTGCTTGTGGTAGGTGTGGCCCCACAACGGAATGTTTGATGCACAGCTTAAACTTTTTCCCATTAATTACACTCATGTTAGAACCACCTAACCATCCACCACGAATCCTCAACACTAGGGAACATACATTGGAGGTCCTATACACCTAACTCATTACAGGAACAAGCGCACCCACATACCTCATTATCAAGGGAAACCAAAAAAAAAGTTGGTGATCGACCAAATTATTTATTGTCAAAGTGCCAGAATAAAGAAAAATCCAATTCCCAGCACATCAGATATCATTTTCTTTTTGAAGTACTCATATGATGCAAACAATTAAGTAGAAGGAAAAATCTAACCAGAGAGATGTCGCAGGCCATTGCTACCAACTCCAGTATCAGACAACTCCAAACAACGCAAAAGTCGAAGGCCTGAGCTTCAGAAAACAAACCATAAGCATGCAAGGAAACAGTATCCGTAGTAGAATTCACCAACACCCCACACACACACAGAGGCTAGAATTTAAAAATAAGATCCCGAAAGAAAACCTTTTCTTTTTAGGAAAAAAAGAAAACAGGGCACCACGTCCATGTCACTCCATCCGAGTGACCACCACGATAGCATGGTGGACCACTTTGCCTAAATGGCCAAGTGCCAGCATGCTAGACATATGGATCATGACAACTCCATTGGTCAATGCGAGGTGCCCACTGCAGCACACCCGGCGTACAACTTCCAAGTTCCGAACAGACAAAATAAGCCAAATCAAATAGGCATCAGGCATGACTTATGCCCAGTACCCCACGGATCCTGGAGGCATCAGTGGCTAGGATGCCACAACACGTTTACCATACGTCAAACTAGGTTCTAAGAACCTGATGTGATGTCTCAAACCAACCTTATCACCAGAAAAATCTCCCCAAGCGCGCACTTGGTGATGTAATCTCTCTCTCTCACACACATTTTCAACAGACGTTGCATCATTCGTGATAGTCTCGTATACACCAACCTATTGCTCTGCAATATGCTCTCTGTTTTTGAAACATCTGTTGCTTGATATTTTGGCATGTAAGTCACAAAACAAGGCTAAAACTCAAAACATAAAAGGTGAGTAATTATGCCTAACTGCTAAACATTATAAACCACCAGAAAATGAAAGTCAAATTGCAATTTAAATGTTCAAGTAAAAGAGGCAAGAATTCTATTCACCTTTAAGAAACAAAACTGCCACTACAAACGCAACGCGGACAAGGGAAGAAAATTAGACAAATAGTAATTAAGAATGACCTGTCAAGTTAACCAGGCCTTCATCATCAATCCTGCACGAATCCAGGTTTAAGCTCTCCAAATTCGTTAAACCTGCACATGAAGCAAGGGCAGAAGAATATAAACAACCACCCGCTAATCAAACTGAGACAATAATCCCTGGATGTATTAGAAATGAATAGATTTCTACCCACTATGCAATTATTTACTGATGATGAGGAAACCAGGAATTTAGCAACATACTTCATGTGGTGTGAAGTCAACATGAAGAAAAGTTCTCTCGCCCGTGAACCACAAAGGAATTTTGTATATTATGCAACTTTTCAATAATATGAATTATCATTTTCCCCCAAAAAAAGAAAAATAAATCGCAAGGCAAAACCAGGTAGATAAAACATTTCCTTGAAGGCTTAACCACCACCAAAAATATATACAATGTATGAGCAACAGCTAGAAGTAGATTCCTGGCACAAGTAAAGGTGTTATTGCGCGTTTACCACACCAGAACATATATCATCCTTCTGGCGTATCTCCACAACCGCAAAAATTTAATATTCTTCTCATAGGTATTGAGCTTAACGCAAATACGAGGAAGGAAAACCACCTCTCAGGTGTACCAAACAAGCATCTGTGAAATCATTGAATCCCACATTTAGAACTTTCAGATTCCGTAGCCCTGTACAAAACCATAACATGCAGAAGGTTACCCCCGATGTTTTTCTCATGATATTAGAGATAGTAAAGACCATCTCAATTTAAAAGATGTTTCCACTATTTTAACACTGTGTCTAAAGTTCACGTGTGAACCCACCTGAAAACTTCTCACAACCATCATCAGGTAAATTACACCTGCTCAGGTTCAAATTTAACAGGACAGGAAAAGCTGCATAGAACAAGTTAGAAAATGTTTCGTACTAAACAGAAAACTGAATATTAAAGCAGACTACAGCATGCATGACTTGGCAACGCACTTCTCTGGAAAATCAGAAGATAGTTCCGCAAAGAAAACATTCTACAAGAAACTAATATTTTCTCGTTTGTTATCGTTAATCTAATTCATTGACAGCAAAACAATTTTATTGTCCTTGATCCACAAAAACTTATACTTCTCAAATGGAAATCCTACTAATCCAACGTATGAATTACAAAAATATTTCCCCAGCAAATACCATTTTTAAGACGTAGCTAATTCAAGCCCAAGAGTATTTAACAATATCCAGAAGCCTGTTTTGTCATGCCAAAAAAACACATTCAACCACTAGTAAGGTACTATACAATATTCAAAATTTCTTTTTGCTCCATCCCATGCCCTTTTCTCAAAGAATTGACCAGGAAGTCCAATTATATAACTACAACGCTGAATTACTGACAACTCAGAAATCAGAAGAGAAGCAAAGGCGCAAATGAAACCTGCAAGAGTCTCCAAGCATGCTATAGTAACAGGGCAACCTTCCAGGTTCAATAGAGAAAGTTTGTTCAAACCTGAAATGCACACGGGAACCAAGTATTGAGGAAAGCGCTTGAGTGACTTTGTAACACCAATAAAAGCATGGAATTAGAAGTGATCATGACAGAATGCAAAATTGTGCTTCAATGTGAGTGTCAACAAGATAAATCCAACCAATTCACGAGTCATTTAGATATCCACTCTATATGAAAATAAGTGACATTCGTGAATTATGATAAGTTAGTCTCAGTGCCACTTTCCTTTTACCACATAACTAGCCATCGTAACATGAGGACATTCCATTCAGTAGATTATAACCATAACCTAGCAATCCAAATCTTCTGTACCAACTTGATTGTAAACCATCGCCGATTCATCATATGCACTTCTAAACACAAACAAAAATTAATGCAGAAGTTATTTATGTGAACACGCACAGGGAGCACCAGATAAAGAGTTTATGGGAAGCCTAGGGTGAAATCAGAATGTCTTCAACCAAATCCTTCAAATGACTTTGCAAAATGAGAGGCTCCAAGTGAGAATACAAATTTATAATCAGTTTATGCGCATAAAATGGCTCCCAAAAGTCAAAACAGCAACCTAATATGGCAGGATCCACAGACCACCACTCAGAAACTATAATATCGGTAAGAGAAGTATGTAGAACAAGGTAATAGCTTGCAGGCAAAAGAAAATACCTCTTAGATAATTCACGCCACGATCCGAGACCTTAGTGCAGGAAATTTGTAACTCTTTCAAATGGACCAGCCCTGAAAATAGTCAAATAGAATAACTAGATGACTGGACCATTTGCACCATCAATGCATGTTTGGGTGTCCATGGCATCTGCATGACTGCTTAATAATGCGAATTCTATACGCCATTGCTTCCAAAAGTAAACAGATACATAGGAAAAGATTTACGAATTTGAAATCTAATTTCTAACCTAAGCAAAACACAAACACAGCCCCACCCCACCCCCCAACCCCCTTTCTCTTTCTCCCTCTTTTCCCTCTCCCCCTTCCCCAAGCCCCAAAAAAATAAAAATAAAAACCACATACTGGAAGTGAGCAGACGGAGGGCCCCCGAATTAGAACCGCAGTACGTCAAATAAGGTAGGGAAGTATTCTAAACACCAAAAATCTAAAACTACGGTTAAGGAAATAAAGTTCCTTTCTAATCAGTGGACTAAGCAATTTATTTTGTACAAAAAAGAAAATCTTCATACATCATGTACTGAAGAATGAATAACTTCTACAAAATGCAGGTGACAAAATATAACGTACCCTAAACGAGTATATATAGTTAGGTACTACAATAAACAAAAGTAAGAAAGAGGGACCATGAGAGAGATGGAGAGAGAGAGAGAGAGAGAGAGAGAGAGTTTTACCTGAGAGATGCTTCACATCCATATCTGTTATGCAATTGCAACATTTGACATTAAGAGACTCGAGCTTCGTTAACCCTGCAAAATAAGCAATCCATACGGACGCCAGGTATTTATGATTTATACATATCCAACAACAGTCAAAGTTAGCATATTGGACAGTCAATGTGCAAATTTGGCAGTCAAAGTCAGCATATTTCACAAAATGGAAGTACGAAAATGAGATAAAGTTAATTCACGTCCAAAACCACATAAGTTTTCATGCAGCTCTTGCATCAATGCTCCAAGAATTTTTTAAGAAGTTTAATACCTTTTCAAATACTCAAAATCAAATAGGGCAGAATGTTTATCCAAAAGCAAGGCAATGGAAGTTTGACTTCAGACCAAAGCACATTGAGTCGTAACCAACCTTTGAGGTGAACAAGTCCACCCTGGATGCCTGGACATCTCTCAAGATCCAACTTCAACAAGTTAACTAAGTCAGCAAGAACACTCAGTCCTTGAGCAGTAATTTGATTGTTTCTTTTGAAACTCAAACTTGTTAAGTTTGAGAGACCTGAAAATTTCAATGACAAACTTGCATGAACCATATAAAGAACTTTCCCACACAAAATTCAAAATGGCTCATATGCTAATTCAAGTCTATTTTAAGAGATGGTAGAAGATAGGAAGAACACACAAGCAGGTGAAAATATAACGAGAAAATGGTAAGCATAAGCCATAGCCCCATGGCTCAAGAAAATGACACAAATCACCCAAGTCGGACAAAAATGTCACTTCATTTCCGTGATCTCTGAGACCCCCCAATTTCTAAAACCTAGTGCAATAAGAAGAAGAATCTAGGTGAACCTGATTGAATATTTCTGCAGTTGATTTTCGTGAATGGAGTCGGGTTAATTCTCTCCAATTGGCAGAAGTTTTCAACAGAGGGAAAGAAAGGACGCAAAGAGGACTAAGGAGTAAAAAGTAGCACCAGATTTTTTTTTAAAAAGCATCATAGTGGAATAGTGTCAGACTAGAGATCGCGAAGTGATCTGCAGAACCAATTGCATGCATCTACATGAATTTTTTGTCTACAATAAACTGGGAGTGATGATCAGAGTTTGACACAACTGTTATAAGAATAACCATTACTAGCTGTACTCTCAAGTGAATGACTAAATAAATCTCCCAAAATGTAGCTAGATGCGGTTAGACCAAAAATTACCACAAAGGCAAAAAGAACAGAATAAAACCCCCCACCAAGTTTTGAGCATAAACCACTTTAACTAGAAAAAGTTTCCTACAGATACCAATATAGGCATGAAAAAACAAGCATGCTTGAGCATTGAGTCACTCGCAAAACTACCAAATCAAAGAAACCTGTTGGATAAAATACAGAACTTCAACATCCAATGATAGCCGTAGCTTTTATCCAACAACCTTTCTACTTTATTTTACCAGCATATTACACTAACATTAATGTTTACTTAAGGCACCCTCATACCTGTAATCTAGCCGAAAAATAAAGGTAATTCTTTTTAAAAAAAAGTCAAGCCCTAGTGACACCTACACATCTGTAAGAGCGCAAGCCTCAGCATCAGATGGCTTTCGACCTTTCTCTACAGGAAGGAGAATTCTTAGAGCTCGGTCTGTTGTTTAATACAGTGTGGAGGACAGAGGGCTTGGAGGGCTCTGAGGTTAGCCTAGGTTATCAGCATGATGTTGAGGGCTCGGGCAGCCAGAGGTGGAGGAGGGCCGAACATAGAACTCAGAGAAAGAGAGAGAGAAAGGGAGGGAGGGAGGGAGACCACGCATTGTTGTGTATTGTGAGGTTGATAGCGTGTAAGTCGTTGGTTAGACTACGGCAAGGGTCCATTTTACAGGTAGCAGATGATCTAAAGATCAAGTTTGACCAAGAACAGGTGGTAGGCCCTCAGTTCTGAAGGTTGCAAGCGTATGAGGTCATGGGTCAAACCTATAAAGTCAGTATGATGGAAGAGTATGACATACTGGGGTTGAGGCTCACTTTGTAGAGGACAGATGGCACGCCTTGATTGGCTGACAAGATGGAAGCCACGTGGCTATGAGGTCTACGCGACAGAGGAAATACATGGGGTCTTATATCATGCGACCCTTGAGGTCGCATTGGTGTCAAGGGTACGTATGATAAATCAAACAGTCTTAACATTGTCGGAAAGTAGGGTAGTACATATGATGCAAAATTTGAGGAATCATCTTTCCATCAACGGGTATCCCTCTCTCTCTAACACTGGTTAAGGTCTAACCCCTTAAGCAGGTTTAGGCCCACAGATGAACCGTTGGGCTCAAGCCTACATTCCACAATCCTACCTTAGTCCCAAGCAACTTAGGCACTTCTCCCAGTCCAAGTGTCGGATTCGAATCCAAGGATGGTTTGCCAATCCTCTGGGATTAGCAACTAAGTGACAATTGTTTATACTCAGGGCGTTTGATGCCTAAGGGCTCCTTAGCAAAGTAGTTGAGATCATGACTCAAGGCAATGACCATAAAGTGCCCCCGAGCAGTGGTTCCTTATCCAAGGAATTGAGCATCACCATGTTCTTAAAGTCCTTAAGAGGACTTGCCCCTGCTAGTGGGGTGTATAACCATATGGACCATAAGCCATCTCATGGTATGTAGACCTCCATTGAAAGGCTGCCAAGCAGCCACATGACGATACCAGGTGTCAGAGCACCATTAGGTAAAGTTCAGCCAAGTGGCCGCGTAGCACGGAGATGATTCCATATACCCACATAAGTAACCTATGTGTCTTCTGCATTCTAGTCGTATGGTATCAGAAGTCCTGGCTAGGTAGTTGCACAATTCTGCTTGCCTAAGCACCTTCTCCCTACTGTTCAGCTAAATTGATAGGCAAGAAGAATTCAGTCAAGATAAAAGCATGTCTCTCCAGAAGTTCAAAGTATTGGTTCGATATCACCGAAATTTATCGACCAGCTTCACTTGGCTCCTGCTAGAGTACAGGCAACTAGAACCACTAGACGCCAAACTTGAACATAGATTGGTCGGCGGGAAACTATTTTAGTGTCAGCAAACAGCCATACAATTGTTTAATTATGTTATACCCCTCGCACCCTTATGGTGTTTTTTCTACCTTGCCCATCAAACCTGTGCCGTATGTAGCGAAATTTAGACACTATCATACACGTAGAAAATTCTTAAGCATAGCAAAACGCTATAGAAACACTTTAGTAATCAATGATGAAGAGGGGGTTTAGGCATACCACTGATGTGCTCTAGCCCATGGTCTACAATCTGGTCACAGTAATTAAAATTCAAGGATTGAAGATTTGTGCAGCATTTGAGAGGAATCAACCCAGGTTCTGTAATATCAGAACCAGAAAGATCCACAGAAAGTAAAGAAGACCCCTGTGAAGCAATGACATCCATCCAACTGTCCTTAAATCCTGGGTATTCTCCCAAATCAATATCCTGCCAAAGAAGAAATAGACACCTCTTGAGTCCCCTCTACCCATCAAAGTAAATAAGAGAAAAAAAATAAAGAGAAGAACAATCTTATGAATGGTTAATTAGTTACAATAACAAGTCGCAACCGTTACTTGGCTTTACCTGGAGAGCACAATCTCTAAAAGCTTGAAGTGAAACCTCAGTCAGACGTTGCGAGCACACCAATTCATTGAAAATTTGCTGACTGATATCCCTTGGCAGCATGGAAAAGTCACTATATTTACCAATTTCCTGTACAAAACCACAGATGGAAAAAATTAATCCCAAACAAAAAAAGGGGGCATAATGTACAGGCATTATGTCCATATCCTCAGCCACACATCCTGCGTGACATGTGAGGCTTTGGCGCAGCTATTTAAATTGAACATCTTCGTATAAAATCTACTCTTTGTGACCTCACACGAGCATGACATACCTCTCGTATCTTGTGAACACATAACTCCATAAGAGATGGGCATCGTACTTTTCCCTGCTCGTTATCTGTAGCTGAACGAGATAACGAGTTTCCTAACCACTTAAAACTTCCACTCTTGCAATATCTTCCAGAAAGTTTTCTATTTTCACCATCTTCATCGACCTGCTGGCCTCGCTTCCTGGAACAAGCTCCTCCCATCCTGTAATGATCTTCTAACCAATCTATCTCAAAAAAATTTGAAAGCGAACAGAAGATTGATCCATTCACAAAGGGTTACGACACTCCACTCCACTCCACTCTGAAAACCACAAGAGATAGAGAGATAGAGAGAAGTATACCAATTCAAGCCAACAATAATGCATAGATAGCTTATGAAACACGTTTGCAATCACAGAGCTGGTACCCCAAGTGTTCTTGATGCAGAGTAATACACAAATATATGAAGACACGCCCATACACACATAGGAGAAACGGAGAATTCATCCACAATAAAAGGTACAATTCAAACAAACTTGACGAGAACCCCTAAACAATCTGTGAGCTCTTTCGAGTTTTCCATTGCAAGGTAGTACTACGTAAGCCATGGCGTATCTAAAATTAAAGATTGAAATGGGATTTTTTGCACGATTCAATTCCTGCAATGCATTTTCCATCTACCTAGCTATCTATCTGTCTATCTATACTACATACTAAGCATGTGTGACACAAGCCTTCTCTTTATTTTTTGCACAAAAGATAGAAAAAAAACAATAAAAATCCACAGCATCCTAGAAAAATGACTTCCAAACTTCCTTCGCTTTTAAATTCTCTCATAATAAAAAATTCACATTTAATATCAAATCGTAAATCAATGAAGGAACTCCGTATTACCATAATTAATGTTAAAACTGTAATTCAACAAGGTTTTTTTTGTATTCCCATGCCTAGTACGGATACACGCGTGTAAGAAACAAGTGTGCAGGGAAGCCCTCGGCACGCATAATTGTACAGTCTTTATAAAGGTGACTAGCTAAAATAGAAAACTGATTTCTGGGTTAGAATTTGGTCCAAATTTTTCTCACATTAACGTGGATGCTCTATGGCCTTTCCTTGCCATCAAACAACATGATTTCAATACTCAAAATTGATGGCAGTGAAATTTATTGACATGAAAGTGGCAAAGATAATAATATATCTAACAAGTCTCGAGACTATCTTGAATCACCGTCGGACTCATATATTTGGATTGACAGCCCTCTGTCAATTTCTAAGATGAACATGCAAATTCACTGAGCTTCTGTTGAGGCCAAATATTCAAGTAAAACTACTTCACTGTTGTTTCAGTTACCGGAATAAACACAATTCAAACCAACAAAGGACAACTAGATTCGTCTACTTATCGCTTATAAATCACAAAATTCATCAATTCTCGACTCTCCTTCATTCTCTTAGCAACCAGACAAACGGAAAAAAATATCAGCGATTGAGGGAATGAAACAGGGAATCAACAAAACAGCATAATCGGTAGAGGACAAACACGCGAGTGTGTCGGAACAAGATAGTTACAAAAAGATACGTGTAAATTTACATATACATACAGATATCAGCACATATTCATATATTAGCAGAAATATATGGAAAATCGAACCGAAAATCTCTATATCCCATCAGTTAATCGGTTTGATCATCGGACTGAAAGCAAGTGCTCCGTCAAGAGAGAGAGGAGGGAAAGGAATGAAGGAAGACCAAAGTGGTTGAAGGAGAAGAAAAGGGAGCGTACAAGTGACAGAGGCTGCTGATGACGAGCCAAAGCTCCGAAGCAACGGATGGTGTACACGTGGAGTGCGGAGTCAGTGAGATAGGTTTAAGGCATATTACACTAGCCTCCCCTGGAGTTTGAAACATTCCTTTAACCTCCTTTACTTTTTAGAACTATTTTGCAATTACCTTTATACCGTTAAAACGTGACAAAGGTTTTAGGCTCAAGAGCGTGATTGCCCTAAGAATAAGTGAAATGTTATTAATTAAGATAAGTTTAGAATTTTTTTAACAAAATAAATCGTAATATAATTTTTATCACGCTCAAAATAACATATGTTAAATTTTTTAGATTTCTTTATAATTGAAACTCTAAATTTTTTTTCTGATTTTACTTTCACAAAAATCTAAAAAAAAAAAAATCAACATAGGTTAGTTCAAACATGATATAAATTTTATTACAGTTCATTTTGTAAAAAAATAAGTAGAGTGCGAAGTCAATGAGTTAAGTTTTAGGCTTAAAAACTAATAACCACGCTTCTAAGTAATTATAGAGTAAATTACAATAATCTCTCATGGGATTTATAACAAATACGTTGACCTCTTATGAGATTTGAGAATTTTTAATCTCATTTTCTTTTACAACTATTGTGCAATCACCTATCACGTCTGAAAGAGATTGTATTAAATTTAAAAAAAATTAAATTCGAAATTTCAGGCAAATCTAAAAAATTATGTCAAAAATTATTGTTATAAAAAAATTTTAAAATTTAACTTAGGCTATTTCAAAAACGATAAAAATTATATTACAACTTATTTTATCAAGAAATATTAAACTTAAAATTTCAATAACTTGACTAATGATCTTTGACTAATTTTAACAATTTAAGAAGTAAGCGAAATCAAAGTAAATTTATAAATTTCAAGGGTGGTAAGTGTAGTTCATCCTTAATTATAAGCTCTTGTTGATGCTTCAGAAGAGATAAGTGGGGGGTGAAGTGGGGCCCACTTTAAGTTTGCCGCTTGCTTTATCCGTTAGAGCGGCTGCGGGCCCCACTCACTGGAAGATAACATACGCAATGTTTTTCGGGATTCTTCTTTTTAATCATATCATCCGGTGAATTTAGCCCAATACTACGAGGATCATATTATCACGTTGAAAAATCGAATGGACTTGAAGGGTAAATAGAATGGAATATCAGAGGGTCTTTTGGTAATTAAAATGCCTCTTTTTGTTATGAACTCAAGAGTCTTCGACTAAAACTTCATAATTTTTCTTCCCAGAAAGTCAAAGATTTTTCGATTTCTATAAATTAATTGTCATTTTATGGTCATGTACATATTAATTTTGTTCCTGGTTATGAGATACGAAATTTCTATTCACGATGAAATTCTCAGGTTTTTGTTTATTCAAGTGCAAAAGAAATAGACACAATAAAATTCAACATACAGTCAAAATATTGATATTTTTTCAACTAATGAGTCGTTTTATCCTGAAAGATACACGTTGAAGCAAACTCTAAACACCCATGGTAAGACGACGATTTTATCTTAAGAAAATTATGTAAAACACAAAACTCGATTTGATTTTTTTAATTAATTTTTTATTTTTATTCATTACGTTTATGTATTACACTTTTGATTTCAATGATTAATTATTAATGAAATAAATGTATACTATCTGAATTCTCGTGTGTTATGCAAATCCGTTTCGAAGTATTTTCCCGACATATTTTACCTTTACCTTATGTGTAATAATTTCTAAAATAAAAGTTTTAGAATATTAAAATAATATTTCAGCCATTATTAGTATATTGGCAGCTTTTATATGTAAGTAACCCTTCTTTCGTATGAAATTATTTTTATTAAAGATAGCAGGATATTAGTTGATGTTTCGTAATTAATAGAGTAATGCTATATACACAGATATTAAGGACATATCTGGGCACAAATGTGTCTGAAATTGTTGAATGTATGTGGAGCTCTCGATAATTCAAAGATCTCGCTTGCATCCAACGATTCTGGACATATCTGTATTCAATCTGTGTCCCTAATATCTGTGCATAAATACTTTCTCTAATTAATAATATTATTTTTTGTCAATTTTTTATGTTTCCTCATTTCCACGAGGGGAGTTGAGAAGTATAAAAATTGAAATTGAAATAAACTAACTTGATAGCTCTAATACTTAAGTTAGTTTTCGGTTAGGAGGTTAAACCAGCTTGAAAGCTATAGTGAAGTGTGGCACGTACCGTATTTACAGAGTGTAGGAAAAATATAATGTGGCAAATTCGAAGAGACAATCGATAATTCAGAAAACATACATCTATTTTTTATTAAGAACAGAATCAACAATAAATACATAATTGAAATTACAATATAATACAAGAATCGAAATACGAAAGTAAATACAATATTACCTAACCAAGTCATGTGTTTAACATAATTTTCTTAAGACTAAATTGTCGCCTTACTGTGAGTGTTAGAGGATAGTTTCGGCGTCGGTTCCCAAGGTAAAACGGCTTCACGAACTAAGTAACACTTAACCTCTTTTGCCTGTTGAACTTACTCATGTCTGACTATTTCTCACTTAAAGAATGAACTTAGGATGGACAGAATTTAGTTGGATGTACTGAGCCAAATACCAACAACAAGTTTGGTATATAAAGGCCTTTGGGTTGTTAGCAATGAATAGAGTCATAAACGGAATGACCTTTGAATGGTAGCACATGAACGAATTCCTTGGATGGTACATGATCGAGTCCCTTGGATGGTACATGAATAAATGAGGCCCTTGGGTGGTACATGAATGAGACATCATGGAACATTATGGCGACTCTTGGAGTGTGAAATGACCGAGACTTTCTAGTTGCCCCAAGACCTTCCGGTGCCCTATTCATTCAAACCCTTCGAATTTTCAACATAGAGGAACCTCAACAAAGCACTAGAAACACCGGTCGAAAGTGTCAACGCTTCCACGACGTGTCTCAAGTCCATGCAAATTGGGCGATAACTCCACATGTTTGGCAACTACCTCATCCCCACCTATTCCCAAGTAACGGCTCACAGCGCGGAGGACACGCCACCAACGGTATTGTCGAGTATAAAGTCCTCGGCAACACGAACGAACACTGTGACTTCTTTACATAAAATAAAAAGGGAGAAGTAGTAGTAGTAATAATAATAATAATCTTTACATATAATCTTGATATATATTATTATATATAACAAAGAGGGGTAGGATATTTACTATTCATTGTTTGGTCTTTGGTTATTCTTATCTTTCTTTACATATAAATAACCTTTACACGTAATAAAAGATAGGTGGTGTGTTTAATATTCATTGCTTTTGTCCAAATAATTTTTGTTTCGTCCTTTGAAATTACTTTTATTTCCTTAAGTTATTTCTATTTTTTTTGGCCATGTGATAAGGTAATAAATGTAAAGTTCATGTGGCTATGTGCACTTTGTCCTTAAATTAATGTCTTTTTCTTTTGTCATTTTTGTTTTAAGCATTGCCTTTCTTTCTTTCTTTTTATCAGCAGATTATCTTTCCCTAAGGTTCCAGAGACTTGAAGCAAACTCTTAAATTGGGGCCATTTATATATTTTGTACAAAAAATATACATAAAAAAAAATCTCTATAAAAAAATCATCACACAAATTAACGTTATCATTTCCAAAACATGTAAAACTTTAATTATTCCAAAAGAAATAATCATTTCAATAAATTAAAATGTATTATATAAATATTGTTCTTCTCGCATGTTCTGTTCTAAACATATTAATTAAGTTTTTATAATTAAGCTTTTTCACTATAGCATTTTCAATGAATAATTTGGTTACTCCATTTAATATTTGTTGGGACATGGTTGACGGAAGATAAATTCTAATCAATTTAAACATTAAAAAAATTATTTTTTTCAGACTTATTTGAGCCAATTTTTATGTAAAAACAAATTTTAAATTTTAAAAATTAATTTAATAAACTAAAGAGAACTAAATATTTAGGATTCCTACTTTCGGTATTTTTAGGGGGTCCAATGCGGTAGCTTCCTCGGCTTATGCCCAGAGCTGGCTCTGTGACTACTCCTTCAAAACTCAACGGCCAGCTACCACCGTCAATTAGTTGAAATTTTTTCGTACACTTGCAAGGATTCGACATTCTGATATTACAAAAACCAAAATTTTCACATGTGAAGTACATTTTGTAGAGGTTATTTGGATTTGACCAAAGCATATTTCAGTTATCCGTCTGCGACGTCCACGTGTACTGTCGGAGTGCGCCGGATGAGTTAAGGTGGAACTAGGTCAATGGCGGCCAAATGCCACTCTCCATCGAAATCTCCATAAGCTTTTAATTTTGTTCTACTTTCTTGTAAATGAAGATCAAGTTCAAGTAAACCTGACAATTTGTTGTAATGGAAACAAAATTTTGTGAAGTTCATACGTTGGAATCTTGTCACAAAAGACATGGCGACTGGTAAGAAACAACACTTAGAAGCATTGAATGGTAATCCCCTCATGTCTTAATAAAAAAATGTAAATAAGCTTTATAAAAAGAGAAAAATTACGATTCTAAAAAATTTTCTTTCTAAAATAGTGATTCAATCTGAATTTTATTTCGTATTAACTTTTTAAAATTTTATTTTGTAGTAGTCTTTTACAAAAAATATAAAATAATAATACTCACAACTAGCATGAAGCCATCTATTACTTTTTATTATTCTATTGTCTGCATTATCCTGACTTTAAAGAAAATTTATACAGTAACTAATTTTGTAATAGGCATCCTTAGTGTCATGACCTTATTAGTGCGCCTTGCACGCAACTATCTCCCTAATGATAAATTAAAGACCTGTCTCGCATGTTGGTCGCAGAGGAGGTTTGGCTCAATTTAGAGTCACACGCCTAGCAAGGTTTGAAGCACGACAGACAATTTTGTTGAAACCTTGCGGTTCACTACGAGTAGATATATCTTTAGACCTAGTCCAACTCGATCTCAACACACAAATAGATTAAATATGTATTTGGACCGAAGTCTCAACCTTTTGCGTATTCAGCCTTCCAAATCCGCTAAAATTATACTGAAAACAAATTAGGATTGTTATAGTTGGTCAGTAGGCCGTAGGATTATAACAAATAGGATAAATTACATTGTCCTCCCTGAAATTTTTACCAAATACAGTATCCTTTGAGATTTCTAAAATTATCATAACCTCACTTACTTTTCAAATTATTATGCAATTACTTTTTTATTATTAAAATCAGTCAAATATTACAAGTTAAGCTATTAAAACTTTAATTTTGAGATTTTTTTGATAAAATAAACTTTATCATAATTCATATCA